>JAEQBH010009629.1:0-54389 GCA_016808115.1 Tetrastigma voinierianum | reverse complement strand
GGATTGTGGATAATGCCTTCCTATACAAAGATTCGAGCATATTTGCTGCCCTTTTCATCATTTGCATTATTGCTCCAACGATGTATTGAGAGAACTTTGACAAAATCTTGCAAAACCTGATAAGTGGATTCTCATGAATATTTGAATTCACGCTGTCTTCTTGGATCTGGTCATCTATTCCCAATTGATTTCCTTCAACTTTCCACAACCTATTTCTTTTAGCCATCTAAGGCAAAGAAAGTGGCGCAAGAATTGCTGGGGCAACAAGGATCAGAGCAGCAACACGTTCAGGAGCTTCAAAGTATGAATTAACCGCCACCATAGAACCAGCTGAATGCCTGGCATCTCAAATTTTTTTTTCCCAACAGTTCAGGTAGATTTCTACGTTCAGAGAGATAGGTGATAGCGTATGAAAAACTCCCACCAACTTGATTTTAAGATCATCAAAGGCACCAAGGACAGTTTTAAGTTTACAAAGGAATGCCAACCGAATTGCACTCTCTGACTCAGGAGTAGGGCATCATCCCCTCTTTAAACAAATGAGCCTACAATCTTTCTTTTTCACCCTTTTTCCAAAAACACTGTATGGAATTCTAATAAATCTAAAGACTTCAGCAAGATGATTTGTTTTGGTGACACAATCGGATTTATCAATCATTAAGTTCAAAGATGATCAAACATACAAGTTGCAAATGCAAGCTGCACCCAGGGTTCAAAGGGCTAAAAACCAAATGTTACTAATCATTCACCCAGAGAATGGTAGGACCGAGGACTATAAAATTGGAAACCAATCGTTGGGTGTGATTATAAAATGTTTTATGAGGCTATCTCGGATTAATAAGATCTCCAAAGTGGGAAGGAACTAACAAAATTTTTTAGTGTTCCAGCTCTCCGCTATAAGAGTTCAGAGGTAGTGAAATCCGCTTTCCTATCTCAAATGCTGAAGGCAAATAGTGTACTCTCAGATGAGAAAAATTCAATCAAAGAAACAAACTTAAATAAGAAACGTGCATACCCCACTAGAATTGCCTTGTCTGCTGCTAATAAGCCGATGAAGTGCAAGGTTGCTAGCACAGAAAAAGCCGTGGAGTATGGATTTAAGGGCCTCGTATTATTCTGATTACTAGGAGAAGACTGCTCTGAAAAATTCACCCTTGATGTCAACCCAAAGGCTGGTCTATCAAAGGCAAGAACTTTTGAACCAGTGATTTGTGCCAAAGGTTTCATAACTCGATTCCACGAGAAAACAGAGGCTCCAAAGCCGTGCAACAAAATCATAGGAAAACCAATTGTTTTAGTTTGGTGGGCGAGTTGAGAATAAGCCTGATTCTCTAATGGCTTTTCTGCCTGTGGGTCTGCATCACATACCTTGTGGTGTATTATAACCCCTTTAAACTCACAAAAACAACTATCTGGATCAGCCAAAAGTGTTGGGTCCAGTAACTCATCCTGATCTACCTTGTTAAATTTTCCGTCTTCTGCTTCTGTTTTTGCATCCACCCATTCCCTGGAAGTTGGGAGGATTACAGAGGTCAGAGAGAACTTTACAACTATCAAAAAAGAAAAAGATAAAAAACCCAGAAAGTCTAAATACTTGAGGTGGGTGGGGAAGATCTAACCGGAATAATCAGCAGCGGAGGAGGTGGAAGCAGCAGCTTGAAGGAGGGCGTGCTTGTGGGTGGAGTGCAGCATAAAGATTTTGTTTTTCACAACTTCTGAAAACGGTCGACGAGGGAAGTTGCTAAGATGGAAGACCGACGCAAGTTGAACCAACCCGCTCATACTATCAATCTCCTCCAATCTAAAACATATGAATTTCGCTCTGAGATCCCAATTAAGCACCCATTTTTACCCAGTCGGCAATTTCTTTCGTGGGGTTTTTTCCCCCCTCCTTTTTGTCTTTACTCTTTATCTGTTAGTGTTATGTCCTTTTTCCCCCAATTAAGTACCCATTACCAATTTCTCAATAAGTCAATATTATATATATGGTATGGGCATGGAAAATGAAAGCTCAAGCCTACAAGGAAGAGGAACGAAGGGAAAGCAAGGGTTTTTGTAAATTGTGATTTGTGAGGCATCAACAATGGAAGTCGGTATGCAGAAAGGTGGGTGATCCGACCTTGCCAGATGAAATATCCCTCTAATCAGCAGCCCTGATAGTCACCCAATACCGTCTCTGAATTCTCCCACTGCAGGAGAGTAAGGGTGAGGTGGCCAGTCTCAACTATGCCACTACCTCCAGATCCTTGGAAAATACCAAGAGAAGCCGCCCCATCCTTTCATCCCCGGCTCTGATTACTCCGGCGTCGTCGAATCCGTTGGACCCAGTGTTTCTATGTTCAAGATTGGCGACACCGTCTGTTCCGTTGCTAACTTAGGCTCCTTTGCTCAATACATTGTTGTCGATGAGACCGAACTGTGAGTTGTCTGTCTTCCATTCTCAATTCTTTTTCATTTCTTTACCTATATCCCCTAACCTGGAAGAAATTATTTTCTAGGTTTCGAGTGCCTGATGGGTGTGACTCGTAGCCTGCCTTCCTGTTGCATCTGGGACCTCGTATGTGGCTCTTATTCACAGAGCTCAGTTGACCCTGCTCAGGTGCCATCTCAACCCAACTCCAAGATGCATCTCTTCTCTTCTCAAATGCTCAAATTGTTTGAACTTCCAAAATTTTTCTCTTCGATCTAATTTCGGTTGTGTTTCCAAATTACAGGTTTTATTGGTTCTAGGTGCAGCTGGGGGAGTTGAATTTCAGCTGTTCAGATTGGAAAGATTTGTGGTGCCACAGTGATTGCTGTTGCAAGGTAATATAGCATTTCAGTGGTTATGATCTATTCTTTTA
The DNA here is from genome assembly GCA_016808115.1 of Tetrastigma voinierianum. NCBI lineage: Eukaryota > Viridiplantae > Streptophyta > Magnoliopsida > Vitales > Vitaceae > Tetrastigma > Tetrastigma voinierianum. Next base: position 51,546 of record JAEQBH010009629.1, on the reverse strand, counting down.
TTGGTCCTCTTCTTGTATACACAATCTGCAGAGACTTATGTCAGGTTTGAATCATATATAGGTTCTAATTGCAGGGAACTGAAAAGGTTCAAATTTTGAAGTCATTGGGTGGATCATGTGGTGGACTCGATAATGAAAATACTGAAAGCGTCAAGAACTTCCTCAAGGCAAAAAAGCTCAAAGGGGTTGATGTTTTGTATGATCCAGTCGGAGGCAAGCTTACAAAAGAAACAATGAGGCTCTTGAACTGGGGGTCACACATTTTGGTCATAGGATTCGCAAGCGGGGAAGTCCCTGTCATCCCTGCAAATATTGCTCTTGTTAAGGTACGAGCATGGTGATTATTTGAAGTTTTGGGCAATTTTATTGCATTATTACAACCATATCTTCAAAGGGTTCTGAACCCTAATTTAACAGCTGCTTGCATGTTTACATTGTTTCACTAATCAATGGTTTCATGTTCCAACCGTTATTTAAAATATTTAGTATGATTTTCACTGATCTTTTTCGTAATATTACCTATTTCTTCAAATAGAAAATCTAAAGTATACAGTTTTTAAACATCAATGTCTAGATCATGTCCCAACTCTTATACTTAACACAGTGTTAAGTAAATTTCTACACCATCTTTCCCTATTTTTCCTTAAGCTCATGGCAATTGCTTAATGATTGTAATTTGTCTTAAATTTACCATAACTTAGAAAAGCAAAATTCTTTAGTGCTTCAGATTTTGATATACATTAAGATGATTAAACTAATATAACTTTGGAGGATTTGACGACTGGAGTTTTTGGGCTATTTGGTTCATGTTTTTGAAAACTGTTCTTGAGAACAGTTCTTGAAAACACAGAGAATACAATTTTGGTGTTATCTAAAAACCGTGATTGTTATCTGAATTTAGTGTTTTTTGTGTTCGCCATGTTTTCTGGTGAACAAAAAATGGGGAAACTAAATCGTGTTCTCTCGTTTTCCTCGTTTCCTTGCTTTTCATAACAAAACAGTTTTCAAAATCAAAACAAACAGCCCCTTTGTTCTTTTTGCTTTTAATTTATTCTAGTAATATTTTGCATTTCTTCTTACATTGAAAATTCATGGATTAATGAAGAAGGGATTTCTTTATATTTAATAGCCACATAAATATTGAAAATTCGATGATGAGGAACACTCAAGGGGTGAGGTTAAAGACAATTACTCACTCATTATTAGGGGCTGTGTTTCTAGGCTAGAAAACCACCTTGCTTGCTTACATTCAATTGTACCAAATTGTTTAGCAGTGTTTCTGATCTAATTTTAGATGTCTGGAATAGAAGAACTATTTCTTGCTTTTTCTCTCTAGGGTGGGTGTAGAAGTAGGTTTAAACAACCCAAAAGAAATAAGTTATCCTTTTGGAAGCATTCAACCCATAGATAAGTCATCCCTATTCAGTGTCAAATCTTCATTGGTGTTATGTGGATTGTTTCCTTAGAACATTGAAAGATGTAGTTACCAAAATTGATTTGGATTTTTCCGTTGAACATTCAATCCAACATTGTTATGTTGTTTTACTCAACTAGTGTTACTAATGATCTTATTCCTAACTTCTTTGCGAGATCTCCCTGGAAAATGATGGATGATGGTTTTATACTTGAGATAATTACAGTAAGTTTGGTGTATCTTATAGGATAGGCTTTTTCCATTGTCTATTATGTCAATGCAGAGATATTAGAGGTAGTTCACAGTTATATATAGATCTGAGTCATGGTTGAGCGCTTGAGCTCCTCTTAAATTCGTAAAAGAACATTATATTTTATAAGCAAAAGTTAGTACAATTCAAAAGACTACTGCCTCAATACTCATTTTCTTTCTTTCCCCTTCGATTTCTATGTTTAAATACAAGGCTGATCTGATAAAAAAAAAAATCCAAGGCTGATCTTCTATATGTTTTTTCTTTTATTGAATACTTGAGGCCGTCTTAAATGGTTCACTCTCCAAGATATGCATCCATTCAAGCACATGACTTCAAAAATACATTTTCATTCTCCCATTTTATGGATAATAGATACAAGATTGGCTTTACATATGAGAATATACAACTAAACTACTTTAATATTAAAATTTAGCAAATAACATGTCATGACAGTGTTGAGGTGTTTGCAAAGATTATTTTCTTGGACATTAAGCCCGTGGTGTGTGGCAAAATCTAGGAGTTCATGTGGATTTCAAATAATCAGCCATTTAGAAAATACCAAATAAGTTATGTAGTTTGTAGTGTAGGATCTATGGTTAACCAATGAAAGATGGAAGGAAACAATAAGTGCATTATGTGGTCCAATTTGTCTACTCTCTCTATATATATATATATATTCGTTTACTTTAAAAGACAAAAAAATTGGTCCAATTTGTTTACTGATCATTTAAATTCAATGAGATGGACCACAGAAAAAACCTAGATGCTACATTGAACACTTATTGGGTAGAAATCTATGAATTTCTCAAAAATAGATGAAAAGGAACATGTTCGAATAGCGATCAAGATGACATTTGCTTTTTCTACTTGAATTAGTTTGTTAACTTGACATATATGATGGTTCACTTATTTGAACAAGTCATAAAACTGGTTGGCCGTTTATCTAGTTTTTGGGTCCTGCTTGGAAATACAAATATATATGAACACAAAATGACTGTATACATGTTAATCAATTCTTAGACATGGCAGATCTAATATGCTCATTGAATTTGAAATCCTTGCATGTTTGTGGGTTATCCAGAACTGGACAGTGCATGGACTTTACTGGGGTAGCCACAGGGTGCATCAACCAGGGGTACTTGAGGATTCTGTTAAGGAGCCACTCTCCTGGTTATCAAGAGGCTTGATTAAGATCCACATTTCCCATTCTTACAGCTTGTCAGAGGTGAGTAGTTCCTTTCATTCTCTAGTTGAGGAATGTTTGACAAAGAAAATGCCGTTCTAGATATGCCCGCACTTAGGAAATATTTATGGGAGTTTTGTCCCAAAATAACTTTTTCAAAAAAAAAAATTCCTAAATTGACACATATTTCAAAATAATGTCCAAACTGTATCTCATTACCATATATGTTGTTCCTTTTTAACATAGTAAACTTTTCCTTCCAAAAAATTATGTAATGTGATCTACTTTAACTACTTGTTATTTACAGGCCCGCCTTGCCTTCTCTGCAATTAAAGATAGGAAAGCAATCGGAAAGGTGATGATTACTTTTGATGATCACAAAACTGCAAGATCTAAGCTTTGATATGATCAAAGTTCATCAGCCGGAGGTGGGTGGAGAAAGTTATCCGTAGAAAGAAAAGAAAGCCTATGAAATAAGTATATCCAGATCTCCCCATTTTCATACTAACTAACCCACCCACCATCAACCCTGATTATGTTAATAATTTATTAGTTACAGAATTGGGATATGTTGGCAACTCATGGATTTCCATGAGAATGCAAGTCATGGCAAATAATGGCAACTGCTACATTTGAATAAAATATAATAATGGGCTTCAGAAGATGCATTGAGAAAATTGTATACCGTAGTGCAGTTAACCTCACTCACGGCACTGAAAAGTATTATTGACTATTTGTTAATGATTTATGCATTTGCTTCGTATTGGAAGATATTGTGCCTTTCAGCTTCTACCATCAGGGAAAAAGAAGACCACTTGAGCGGACTAGCACTTCTGTTTGCCTCACAAAAGTTACAAATTTGTTTGTCATGAATTTCTTAGGAGATAAATTTATTGATTAAAGTTAACAATACAATTTATAGGAACACATGCTAAAAACTTTAGGGAATGACGCAACATATAAGTTAATAGCAAAAATGATTTGATAATCCGAAGATACCAAAAATACTTAAGATTCCAAATTTGTAGCAAATTGAGGAACATGAATTGATGTAACGACTCTGTCTAACAACATGAAAACTCATGAAGAAACTAATCGTTGACTATACAATTACCTATTACAACAAATAGGTCAACGATAAAAATATGAAAAAACAAAGATAAGCCTAGATTGGTATAGAAGAAATCATTTTATTGAAAAAGAAAAGTTGGATCTTGGAAAGAAATTGATGGAAGGGGTGATTTCAAGTCAGGAATTACCAAAAAATCATCCTTCCTATTTAACAAACAAAGGTTTGAAAAAGAGAATAGATGTAGGGAAAGTTAGGGAAGGGTTTCCAGAGAGAAGAAAATTTTAAAATAATTTGTTTGTCATGATTTCAATACTTGCAATTTGTTTATTTCATCATCCGTCTACTCAACCTTCTTAAAAATGAAAGAAACGGCAGATACAATCGAGTCATGAGGGTGTGGAACACTCGTTGAACATGTGAAAGTAGTAGAAGCATTTTTCTCTCTCACATAATTGCTCCCAGATTTGAATGAATACAGAAATAAAGTGTTTTCCCTCTGTTTCTTCTATTATGCTTCCTTCAACACGCTTCTGGATGACCATCGACAAGAGGTGCTGCTGTGCTTCTTTTCTCTCTTCCTATCTCCTCATCACCCTCATATAAGGTGCTGAACATTCTTGGATATGCAAGCTAGGATATTATATATATATATATATATATATCCATAACTGCAGCAATGTATTTTCCAGTTAAGGAAAAATTATTACCATTAGCAGGTCCTGGCCTAGCAGATTTCTTATACAGCAGCGCGCATCATTTTATATGGGATCTGATATTCACAATGGTAGACATTCAAGTCTCACATTTACAGATGACTTAATTGCTCTCGTCCAATCTATCAAGTTTCAAGTTTCAAGATACTTCAGAAAAGCTGTATTCCTAAAGGTAACATATCCTCCATTCAAGTGATCAAAAACCGCACCCAGAAACTGAAAACGGGAAAAACAGGGATGAGATGGCAAAGACACTGACAATGCAGTAAAAAAAAAGGATGTGTGAGAAAGTATTGGCTGATGTAGAATATTCTTATTGTTATAATAATTGTGGTACTTTTGGTTTTTATTACTCAATCCGATATCTACCAAGAATAAGTATAATTTGTTTCGCTCACCATTAAGAAGCACTAGACATAGTGGTTACTGGTTACCAAGCATCCAAAGGAGTAACATAGACTGACCGAAGAAATGATTAGCATGTGCTTTATGCATCTCTTCACATGGCTAAATATAACCGTTAGATAGTTCATTATCCCCATTTATTTTATATTTTTAATAAGGGTTTGATAGTTTTCAGTTAAGCCTATATAAAGTGTAATATCTTGTTCATCATGCCTAACCATATGGTAGAGCGTTCGATGTTTCAAAAAGGGAAGGGCATAAGAAGGGGAGAGGTCCCGGTTCGAAAGTTGGAGATATTTATCACTACATTGTAATTCAGAAGTGTTTTAACTGTTAAAAAACAAAAGTGTAATCTCTTCTTTAACAGTTGCAAATCTTTAAATGAAACCTGAGATTTCTTGTCTTCACTTTTGAATTCCCCAATGGCTAAATCACATGGAAGTAAGAGGGCTTTCCCATGGGGATGACCAAAGCCATACAACTACCATGTCACAGCAGGATGTTCAAATTTATTAAAAAGCCTCTAGCTGCACTAACTTTAGGAAATGATACAAATCCAGCTTATTAGGGGGTGACAATAATCAGTCCACATTATAATTTACAGAAGGACTAACCGCTGGTTAATGATAATTACCAGTTAAACAGGCATGCAACCAAACAATGCCAACCCACTAGGGATGAGGGTTTTAAAATAAATAAATAAATAAATAAAGTACTCAAGGGGATTCTAGCAACAAGTTCAAGTAAATTAAAGTTGAAGTGAGTCAATGAATATAGGTTCATACCTTCCGTCCATGCCAACAATCATGACAGTGTTCTGAGATCCAAATGTTGCGAAGAATTGGGAGTCCTCAGGTACACGGAATTGTGCGAATGACCATTCTGAGCTAAAATATTTTGGTAAAAACCCTGGAAAAAAAAGCCAGAAATATGAGAGGTTTTTTGAGGATGGAAAACAGCCAGAAAAAAAATCCATCACAAATTTGAATATTTTTAATAAAGCCACCATGCAATTTCAGAATAAGTTTTGGAATGTTTTCAAATCCAACAAAATTAGGACATCACTTCAAGCAATCCAGGACAAATTTTCTATTTAGGTAATTTGAGGTTCGTGGTTTGAAACTTCATTAATGGCAAACTTCTTACCTTTCATAAAGGACAATGATGAACCAGGGTTGGCACCAGCATTGGGAGATAAAAGGGCATCAAGAGAGTTTGAAGAATTACGGTAAAACGATGCTGAACCTTGTGCAGTAATAGAATGATTTGATGAATCCTCCCCGACCACTCGAACTCTGAGACTGAATATATGAACAGTGCCTTTTTCACTTGACACGGCCAACCACTTAACATTTGGGGAGAGAGCAATACTATACTAGCATTGTTCGAACTCTCCTGCACCTACAAAAGAGGTAAGAACGGAATAAAAATGTTTTGGATGTAACTGTCATCATAAATATTTGATTTTGATTGAGACTAAATGATGGATTCACTTTTATTTCATGAAGAGATGGCTATCGTAAAAGAAATGAAGTTTTCTACCCATTAAAAATTTGCAGACAAGTATGTCAAGAGGAAACAGGAACTTCAGGTTTGAAAAAGAAGTGTTTACTCTGTTTCAAAGGAAAATTTAAACTCATTGCTGCCTTCCCTTTTATTTCACTGGGCGTCAAAATATGTTGGTGAGGCAAATTTCAAGTATAAATAGTCCTGGAAAGAAAAGAAAAAACTAGAAGAAGAGTATCTCAAGAATTATTCAGTACAATACCTCTTGTAAGCGAGTCCCATCCATTGTGTTAAAAATTCAGATCAAAGTGCCTTTGTACTAGCAGTTGCAAGAAGAAGCCTATCCATTGTCAAACGGAGGCATGCAACATGAGGAGAATCATGTATTCTGAATTAACTTGTCATATTCAGCCCAAAGTGTTCAACCCGAACCTGTCCTCTTTGAAGACCAGGGCAAGCCAAAACAAATGTATTTGAATGGTGAGAAAGGCAACAAAGGCCCCTGGGATTTGCCAGAGTCTCTATCTGCTGAAGAAGCTTCAGATCCATAAAATTGTAAACATATATCTTGTGCTCAACAACAACAACAATACGATCACGTCTTAATTTCACTGCCCGAACATCAGATCTAAATGAAAATTCACCAATGCATCATCATAATCATCCCAAATTATAACTTTGCTTGAGGGTACTGCATTTGTTCCAGCACCAACTAGTGCTAGAATGTTGGAACGAAACAGCATCTCAACAATCCCAAATCCCCCACATTTCAAATCACGTCTGAGGATTTCCTTGAACGGATCACAACTATAAATACGAAACCCGTGGGTTGTGCCAGCAGCAAAGCAACCATGGTCCTGATTCCATGACACGGAAAGCAGCCCTGTTTCATCAGTGTCATTGAACTCTTGTTGATTACGAAAGAACTAGGAACCCCGGAATTTAACTGCGGGGCACTGGTGGACTTGCTGATGGAAGCATTCTCGAGATGTTGAAACAATTAGAACTCATGGTGGATGAGGCACAGTCATAAGTGCTTGAAGCAATTATATTCTGAAGGAAACTATAGAAAGCCACAAATATCAATTGTTTTGAATGCCACAAGAGTGCCATAAAAATAAGCACCTCTAATGACAACAGGTGCAACAGAAGGAACCACCAGTAACAAATGAAAGTACTTTCTGCCTTATCATTTACAGATGTTGTAGATGATGTAACATGAAGAGCTGAAAGCCTAATATGATGCAATAAGAAAGCACAAGTTCTGATATTGAGTGTAGTGATCAGCAAGCTTAATATTGCGAACTATTGTTCTGGTAACAGATCATCCCAAGAGTGCAAGAAATTTCCAAAGTGCTTATCATGAATCACTCAAGCAGTCAAAGTGCTTCAAATATTCGACAGATATATTAAATATATAGTGCTTCTTTTTCGTCTAATATCCATAAACCTGAATGTTCATGTTGTTTGATGAAGTAGAAGAAATTAATGCGTTAAATCAATTTGATAAATATCAAAATTTATAGGCATTATAACATCATCCAAATAAGAAAAAAATAACTACCAGAACCAGACTGCATGAAAGAGAAATTACTGATAGAAAGATTAAATGAAAGTAGAAATATGACTCCCAAGCTCAGTTGGATGGAGCCTTAGGGATCCAAGCCGCCAAGCAATAGGTTAGGTTATGGTGGAATAGAAGAGGGTCTATTACAGAATTACAGATATTTATACCCAATTAGAGCCAAAAAGTTCCAGAAGAAAATATGAAGGAAAACTGAGTTCCCTAAATCCTAAGGCTATGTTTGGTTCTTAGAAAAAATGAGGGAAAATACAATGTTAAGAAAACAAAGAAGAAAGTAGAAGGAAAGAAAATGAAAGAAAATAAAAAATAGAGTCAACCTAACATATTATTTTTATGCACTACTTCAAAAGTGAACACCTTTACTCCTTGTCCATATACCAACCAAGTTGGAAAATATTTTTGCATCAATCAATAGCCTATGAAATGAATCATCAAAGAACAGCTCAATAAGAAGCAACAAGGTATGGCGTTCTGTTTCAGAATTTGTTATAACATACTGCCAATGATGAGTTAGGACTTTTCAAATCAAACAAACCAAATACTGTTTCTGAATTAATTGAATTGAAATTCTGTTTCTGCTCTCTCTGATTGACCTCAGGAAGGTTTAGGGTTTTCAAGAAAATTATGCTATCCAACATGAATAATATGTTTATAACTAAGACACCCAGGAACACATAAAGCTACAAGTATGCAGTTTGCCCACGATGTTTGTGGAAAAAGCTTTGTGCAGTGCTCTTCAAATAATTATCTGGTGGACTCCATGATTATCATCTTATTGAACTTCAAGAATCCAAAGCATATCTAGCAGGAGGAAGGGAAAAAAAAGGAGGATTCTGCCTCTCAATTCATTAGCCCATTAATGTTTCTCCGGTGGCCTTTGATTCTACCCCTCAAATTCATATTTCCTCTATGTCAAGAAACCGCCCTCTTAAGATCCCGGCTGTTGAAACTAAATAGTGAGAACTCAACCGGAATAGAGTAAATACAAACTCTACTTCCTTAACAACTCAATTTGAGCCAATCATCATAACCAAAAACATCGAGCCCCTTAATAAAATCAGCATCAAATCTAAATGCATTTTGACGAATAACTATATGCAAGAAAAGCGTAAACAAGAAGATTCCAAAAAATAAGCTCCCGTAAAATGAATTAAAAACACACAGGCGCTGAACCTAGTAAGACCAATGTGGAGTTCTTTGGAGGAAAAAGCCAAATAGCAGTCAACCTCAAATCGAAACGCTAACAAAAAACAGTCTTGATATATCTTGTTGGGGAAATTTCAGAGTTGTAGTTTGGCATCATGAGGACGTGACCGATAAAAGAGGAATCAAATAGTGATAATATCCATGTATATACATACACATCATGAATCAACGAAAAGAAAAGGAAGAAAGAAAAACTCACAGAAGCCTCAACGACGGAATGAACCCAGCAGCGTAGATCATTATTACTGAAAGAGAAAGCGCACGTTGAAAGAGAAAATAATGGAGAAATAAGAAAAAGGAATGGGTATATGATTATGAAACTCCACCTTGCCTTGTCTCGCAGATTCACACCAGATCGTTACTCTGGATCGGAAATATCACGAAGAGAAGAAGAGGATGTTCTTCTTTCTTTTCTTTCTTTCTTTCTTTTTTTCTTTCTGTTTTTATATTTCTTTCTTACAGTAGCTTCGCTTGGTTCCGCACAAACAGTAGTGAAGCCAACAAAAACAGATGGAAACAATCGACCACACTATTATAGGGAAATTTCTATTGGAGTTGTTCAGGGGAAAAAATACATAATACTAATAAAATAAATAATCAAGAGTTAAAAACCCATGAAATTATATTTTTATTTAAAACAAGATATCAAGCTATGAAATAACAGATCAATATGTGAAATTACAGGATAATAATCAAACCTAAATAGGCTTAAGGCCTCAAACCCGGATTGCTTTTACATTTTTCAAACTAAGGTTTAAATCATTTTTCAAAATAATTTATCCACCAATTGCCACTCACTCCTTTATTTCTTACTTTTTTTCTTTATTTAATATGTTGAGAGAGGAAAATTGAAAGAAAAAAACGCCCACTTATCATTCCCCTCGTCCATATATATACATATATAGAGAGCCCAAAGTAGGGCAACCCCTTGGATATATAAAACGGTATGGTTCCAAATTCAATGTAGATGCAATCCCACATCATTCCACATGAAAGTATTGAGAGATACTTTAACCTATCATACAGGTCTTTTGAATTGGGTTTACGTATACATATGTGTATATATATAGAAAGAGAGAGAGCCCAAGGTAGGACAACCCTTTGGATATATAAAATAATATGTTTCCAAAATTGATGTAGATGCAATCTCACATCGATTCCATATGAAAATATGAAATGATACTTAAGCTTCAGAGATTCTCACACCTATCAATTTGACCTTTTGGGTAAAACTTGGGTCCTTATCATTTAAGAGCTCGATGCAAAACTATAAAAATCTATAAGGAAGAGGGCTAATAAGTGCCCAAAAGAAAAGGTATGGAGTGAAAGATATCTAAAGTGAGTTGTTCATAAACGTCCTAATTTCCTCTGGCAGTGATACGAACGATACGATCTCACATCAATTCAACTCAAAACGTAAACGATACTTGCTCCTTCAAAGATTTTCTCACACCTATCAAATCAATATTTTGAATTTGGCCCCTCCTTATTGGACTTGGGTACCAGTACTTATCAGTGTGCCTTTGTTAGGTTGAAGCGGTGAACATCCTCCTAATAACCCTAGTAATGATTGAATTGATGGGTAGAGTGAGGTGTATTACTTACTGCCATAGTTCAAGTACCATAGACATTGGAATTTTTTTTTAGCAAATTGTGAAATACGAGTAGCATTTGCAGCCCACGTAGCAGATCATTACAAGCGGGAGCTTGCAAATACTGTATCACACTCCATTACATAGAACACAGAATTGCACAACCCAAGCTAAGCCAGCAGCTATATATAAAAATTTAAGCTTCTTTCACATTTATTACACACCCAAGTCATGCATATTCAAGAAGAAACAACATATCACAGCAAGCAGCAGGCCTGCAGCTATTCAGCCTCCAGTTATCCTTTTGCTGCCTTATCTCTTGGTAGTTACCCACGCTGACCGAAAATCCACCTTCCTGTAAAAGAGGCAAAGTTCTGGTCACTAAACCCATATGACATATTATTACGCATATTTTGTCATGAATACACTACTCAAAACGCTTGGCTGCATTATTATGCATAAGTATAAGAAATCCATTCCAATTCTGAGTCCAAATTTTATAAATACCTAGGTAGATTAGGATGCATTTAAGTTCAGCCTCATTTTGTTCTCTTCAAACACCAGAGAAAGGTTGCTTCTAACTAGGTGTGTAAACGAGTTAAGCTTAATCGAACTTTACTATTTTATTATTTATTAATCGAGTATCACAAGTTTAAATTTATTCAGGTTTAATCGAGTTCAAGTATCACAATACCCGACTCAAGCTGCTCGTAAGCTTAATTGAACTTTACTATTTTATTATTTATTAATCGAGTATCACAAGTTTAAATTTATTTGAGTTTAATTGAGTCGAACTCGATTTCGAGTATAATTATTTATTAATTTTTAAATTGATGCAAGCTTTGTTTGTTTATTCGAATAACTCCGATTATTTTCTGTCAGATTTTCAAAGTCTGAAAAAATTCGATCGAGTTCGAGCTTTGAGTTTTTTAATTGAGATGAGCTTGAGCTCAGCTCTGTATCGACTCAATGCGATTAAACCCCTACTTCTAACTGATTAAAAGCCTACCTGAAGCCCTGGTAGGTCAACCCGCATGAATGGGTTAGTCTCCAGCTCTTCCTCAATTGTTGAGGGAATGGTGGGGAGGCCAGCTTGTCGTTGCTGTTGTGCCCAAGAAAGCTTTTCCCTCACCCTCACATTATCAGGTTCAACAGTCAGAGCAAACTGCAGGTTCTTCACTGTGTACTGGAGAAACATAAAGAAAAAGCGTTACATTCCTTGGAGAATGAAGAGAAAAAGATGTAACAAGAGAACTACAAGTTTCTTGATGTTTATTGAAATATGATTGGGACAATTGAATTTAAGATGTCTTTCCATTTCAGAAGTTTTACTTTCTCATTTAATATCAGGTGACACAATGCAAAAAGATCCAGTTCATTTGATTTCCGGGCAAAGCAGAGCTTGTGTTACAGAGGAATTAGTACTAGGAAAACACCCCAACTGTAACCCCGGGTGGCATACCGTTAAAACCAATGTATTTTCCAGTGTCAGAGCCATTTTCCCAGTTGGCACCAAAACTAATCCAAGTAATGCAGGCCAAACAAAATATGTCAATCTCACAGACATGATCAAGTCAAGATTTTTCCCATCTCCACATACTTTTTTTTTTCTTGATCGATCCATCTCCACATACTTTTGAGTATTTGATTACAGATGAAATCAAATTACTTGCATTCATTTTACTACTCAGAGCAAAAGATAAACATAGTGCTTGGCTAACTGGGAAAGTTCCACAAAATAAACCAGTGACAAATGAAAAACATAAATAGCATGATGAATACCTATTACTAGAGACATCTAACATGGAATATCCCAGACAAGTAATGCCATATTACTTTCCATCCTCAAACAAGAACAATGAGAAAACCAGAGGATATCTTCAGATTCTAAGAATCTCCAAAATGAATATATTAAGAATCATAATACCTCATGGCCACAGTATACTCTAGTTGGCTTTGGCAATGAGGCTAATGTTACACATAGCGATTGGTACATCTGTTCTGCCGTGCCTTCAAAAAATTTCCCACAACCAGAAACAAACTGCACATGTATGAAGTAATCACTGTTAACTTTTTAAGATCATAACTAGCATGTCACAAAAGAACAAGATTTTATTACAAAGTAAAGGGATCCTGTCTTTCACCACATAAAAGCCTTCTTAAAAGATAATATAGCCCAATTTATGTTAAACTCGTAGGGTTTTAATAATATTCATTGTCAAATGAATAGGAACCCAGTGGCGGAGCCAAGATTTAATGTGGGGGCACAGGTTAAGTAACATATGTTTTGAAAAGATAATGAACATAAGTTGTGGCCAAATTGTTCAATACTTAGTGATTTCAGTGGGGGCAGAATGAAACACTTGAGTTTGAATCCTCTGAGATTCAAGGGGGATTTTTTTTTTTTAAATTTCAGTGGGGGCACACGTTAAGTAATGTATGTTTTGGAAAGATAATGAGCATAAGTTGTGGCCCAATTGTTCAATACTTAATGATTTCAGTGGGCAGAATGAAACACTTGGAGTTCGTATCCTCTGAGATGCAAGGGTAATTTTTTCAAAAATTTCCAACTTGAAAGATCTGGGCCTCCCTACTTCCTTACTGTCTCTGCCCCTGGTTGCACCCAGAATGCAGTGCAAGGATGGCATCAAGATGTTCTCTAAGGACAACTAAGTCAGACCATCCCACCTGAAGCAATCTTTTCTAGAGTTCTATTCATTATGATTCACTCTCTCAAAGAAGAAAAGACAATCCCTCCTGAGACCATGTATATTTTATATAGCCCAGTTCTCTGATTTATTGATGAAAATTGATAGCGGAAACTACAAGATCATTTCCTTTACTAATGTGTTCCCAGTGAAACAACTGGGTCCTCTTCCTCTTTGCCTGTCACGTAGTAACTTATGTGACCCTTAGTATGACTGATGAAACCAAGCCAGAAAAAAAAAAGGTGAGACCAAACTCAAAGTAATTCATCCAGTACAAACAATGGAAAAGGAATATGTTTACTGTAAATGCATATGCAAATAACAGGGACCACCATACCCAGGGTAAGTTTATATCACGGCAGTCAGTGCCTCTGGGTAATAATAAATTACAGATTTTGCAATTGAAAAGCCCAGAAAACACATGGATACGAGAATTTAGGCCATCAAGAATCAAACAAAAGTAATGCTATTCTCCCAAATGATCCAGAGAATTTATAGAATGTATCATAAAGGAATTTGGAAGGTGCTGAAACAGCACAGAAAGTAAGTTCATTCCCATCAGAAAAGGCAGTGCAGAACGTTGAGAATCACAAAATCCAAATGGGGGAAGCAAGAGAAAAATCACCATGAGGTGTGGGAAGAGCCAAACGGCGAGATGAGAGCCAAATGAGAGCTTATCACCATTTTGGAGAGAATGGGTAACCCCTTGACGTTGTCGACAGACCCACCGTACACCCCGGATTCCGGGCACCAGCTGCTTTATCTTTCTGTTCCCGCCGGCGTGATCCCTGTGACATATCATCAGCAATCAAACTAATAAATAAATAAATAAATAAATCGGAACCCCAAAAAAGGTAGGAAACCCATAAAAGTGGTGTGTAAAATTATGAAGAACCAGTGATGGTGAGTGGTGAGGACGAGCTTGAGATGGACGCCATATTCATGAGCAGCTTGAAGAACTTTATGGGGCTCTACTGGATCAACAACCGCTGCTTCTTTAGAACTCTCATCGATGATCCTGCAAATCATTCAAATCCCACCCACCTTTAGCCACAAAACCAAACCCTAATTCACCTGTTTTCGAGAGAAATTAAATCCCTACAGGTAAGAGTAATTATCCTCCAAGCAAGGAACTGGGACGATCTTCATATTGACCAAAGCAACAGTAAGCACAACCCTTCACATTTGTCCCAATCCTAAGTCCTATCTACGCTAAATACACCGCCTCAACACGTGTCCTTCCCTGCCGCCTCAACTGAAAACTGAACTTTTTACGGAGTTTTGTACGGAAATGATATGTGTGGAAATAAAAAAGATAAAATCGCTCTCGCATGCTAGTAATATTTACTAAAATAAGGCAATACTAACACCTAACAGAGAATTTGGATGATTTGAAACCTTAAACGACGCTTATTGGCCAACGACTAAGATTCAATTCAAGTAATCGAAAGAATCCCGTCACGCAGAAGATCTTCTCGACTCTCCTGCCATCGCCATGTTAAGCACGTCTCGTCGCTTCTTAGTTTATATCTCGGTGAGATACCAACCTTGAACCTTACGAGGGTATGGAATTTGAATCCAAAGAGGTTGCTAAGGCCTTCTACAATTCTTTCGTCACCGCGTTTGCTTTGGGCATCACAAGATGCCTCGCCGCTCCAGGCGTGATGGAGCCATCATTCAGAGATTATTTGGATTTGCCAAAGAGGGTTTTCGTGTTGACAGCGACAAACCCGGGTCAGCGACGATGCAGTTGAAGCGCCCGCGTCAAAACCAGCCGGCCAGTGCCATGCCGCTGCTAAGCATTCGGATTCGCATTTGGTTTTCGTATTGGCTACGAACATAACCACGGAAATGGTCCCTCCCGATAGCTGCATTGCCTCCGCTCTCACCGCCATGTCTCTGGTGCCGCCAAGTCCTTGATTGATACCTTGTAAGGCCGGATTGGCCCCACAGCATCGCCTGCTCTTTATTCATCGTCACAATCTTTTCGAAACAATATTTACTTAATTCAACGCCGGCTGTTGACAACGACGACATTCAAATAAGCGTGATTTAAACGCCAGAATGATAAACGGCGACATTCAAACTTTAAACCCGCCTCGGTCTCGCTGACTCGCCCAAGATAAATCAATTGCCGCCGCTCCTACTGCCTAGATCAAGGCCTTATTTCCAACAATATTTTCCACGCAAACCGATTTTATCTTTTTATTTCCAAACGTACCATTTTGTACAAACTCCTTTTACGTATTAATTTTTTTAAATAAAATTATTAAAATAGTTTGAAAATAAAATACAACAAATTAGTAAGTGAATAGTACATAAAGTCATTTTACTGATTATGGCATTATAAATGTTTTAAATTTTAAAATTGACTTGTGATATTATTTTTGATCGAACTAGTTTTAGACATTATCTTCATTTTTTTTAACTATTTTAGTAATTTAAAAAAAAATTGAATATGCCCAAAACTCATGAAACTGTTTATAAATTATTTTATTTGCTTTGGAACATGTAATAAATTTTTTTTTAATAATTAAAACACGTTATTATAATCGTAATAAATTATCTCGATTGAGACTCCAACCTGACTCACTCTTTCAGCTTTTTTAAAATAATATAAAATTAAAAATAAATATAACAAAAGTGATAATTTGAAAATAATGCAATATAAAGTATCTTTTTAAAAACACTTTTAATTTAAATTCATAATTTATGAAACTTTATAAAATATTTATTCAAAAGATATTTTATTTGAAATTTATGCTTTTCAAAATTTTAGAAAATATATTTTCAAGAAATACTTTCCACTTAACAAAAAGTATATTAAATTTATGAAAATTTTTCAATCTTTTGTATTTAAGAAATTTTTATTTTTATTTGGACTAAATGTCAAAAAATCCCCTCATTTATGGATAAGATACATTTTTAAACTTTTGATGCTTTACAAATTGAGTTAAACATGGCGGGAAACAGTTTTCAATTTGAAAATACTTTGATAATGGAGAATTTATACTGAAATTTCAATATTTCATTTTGTTGGACAGTAATAGGGATTATGAAGAATGCTTTGAAAACATTGCATGCTATTTTATGTTAAAAACCCATTTTTCTATTTGAATTTTTTCTCTAAAACGATTAAGAACTATTTTTAATCAAATACTATTTACTGAAAACTATCTTCGAGAATATGGACGATCTATATACAATTTTTAAGAAACAAGTTAAGAGAATTATCCACCCCATCACCAGTGAAGGCATTTCCTCCACTCAATTTTTTTTTAATTTTCATTTTACATTGTATTAAAGAGAATTCAAACTCAAATAATATATTTTATCCTTACTTAAATGTTGCAAAACTTATCTTATTTATCCTTACCCCACCATTATATATATGTAAAGCCATCGATTATTCTTTATTGGAATATCAAATATTAAATAAAGTGGAAAGGAAAAAAAAAAACTAAAGTGGGATTTTATCATTTTGTGTGATATGGATGTCATTCATTGTCTGATGATTGTGTCCCATGTCATTTTCTGGTTCTTTCCCCTCGATAGCAACATTAGAATCTAAATAGAAAGTAATAAAACCTAAACTGCATTAATTATGTAATTAACATTGTCTCAGTGCCCATGTTCTTGTTTTTCTTTAAGTAGTGAATCATATAAATATATATATAGTTTCCTTTCCCAAAAAAAATAAAAACCATTTGTTTAATATTTGATCAGATATATCTCTCATTATTTCTTTTAGATCCTCAAAAACATGCCTAACTCACTGCAGACCTTCATCTTTTCAAACAAAGATAATGACAGTGAAGGCCTATGTCAAATCCCAACAATAATTTACTATTTTGAAACTAAAGTGTATTTAAAAAAAATTCAAGAGTAACGAAGAGTTTTATTATCTGATTGTGTCGCCTCTCTCTTTCTTTTTTTTAAATAATAAATGATTTTTTTTTTGTTATTTTTGGCTTAAAACCATTCATCTACATTTCGTTCTATTATTTTATTTTTCAATAAAATATTTATTTCATAAAAATTAGATTTTTAATTTGTTATTTTTCTGCTTTTATCATTGTTTCCATGCAGTGTGTTTTTCGCGATCGCTCTTATTAATGACGCTTTTATTTGCTACACGATGACGATATCGTCTTAATATTACGAATGCTTTGTTTGCGACGATTCGAACGATAAACCTGCTTACAGTTGAAATCATCAAATCAAATCATAAATATTAATATAAAATTTATCTGCCTTTACAAAAATATGTTAAAACAAAATAGATAAGAATGATGATTAAGAATTTAACTGAAACATCTTATATGGGTGAAATTTACTTTTTTTAATTATTTTTAAAAATATGACACATTTTTCAGATACATTCTTTAAAATTGTTACATGAAAAACAAAATTTCATAAACAACTCCAAAGACATTTTAGATCTTCTTCCTCTGGTAAGGCCTCTCCAACCGTAACCCTAACGACTTTCTTTACCCGAAATATGATGATATGTTTTATATGATTAATAATATTTTCCCAGGAAATGTTGTTGATTATATCGGAAATAAAATGAAAATATGTATATTAGGTTTTATTTTGTTGTTTGTAGGAAGCAATTTTTTAATCGATGGGTTGGACTCGGTTTTTAAAACACTGCTAAAAAGTAAAAACAATACAAATTTGAGATAAAATTATTTTTTTCATTTTTGGGAAAAGAAAATTTAGGGGTGTATATAAGGTGAGTGTCGTCGTCTCCATGGTCTTCTACTCTTTGAGTTTGTGGTTTGGTGAATCTAAATCTGAACAACAAGGGAGAAAAAAATGGCGAAGACCCCGCAAAGGCTCTTCCAACGTCATTCTCAATTTCTAGGTCTCCTCAGATCACACTTAAATCGTCTTCATTTTCACGATAAGCCCTCCATCTCCCTTCCCGCCGGCGGCTCCATTTCTCGTTCCTCTGCAATTCGCAACCCTGATCCACTTTCTACAACCCGGTATTTTATTCCAGAACTGAAGCTTCCAAATTCAATCTAAGTCGCTCACGAAACCCTACCAGATTCCTCCCGATTTTTTCTTCGAGGTTGGTACCAGACTCCATGCAAACTCATCAGGGCTTAGGTACTTCCGGGGTTAGCTGGGTAAAGCTCAAACCAATGCTAATTTCCCAAAGTCATTTTTCGATCTGCCGTTACGTTCGCTTCGTTCTGCTTTCTATCGTTACCGGGAAGCTGTTGGATTGCAAATTGAGGCGTTTTGGAAGAGGAATTACGTGTTTTTGTTGGCGGCCGGAGGAGTTGCGCTGTGCGCTGTGTTGTGGAGGCTTATGTTTGGAATTGCAACCACTTTCGTCGGCCTTTCCGAAGGCATGGCCAAGTATGGGTTTCTTGCGCTTTCAGCATCTATAGTTGCTTTCTCTGTAAGTTACTTTCATATTTCCGGCTTACTTTCTTGCTCTTTCACAATTCCCATGCTGATCCACCCAGAACCTCTCGATCTGTGTGTTTGAGCTTTTAAATTGATTTCATATACATTGCGAATGTAAATTATATGCCTATCTTTGTTATCTTACTTAGCCCCAGAAACACTTCTCTCTCTCTCTCTCTCTCTCTCTCCAACATATTATTCGAATTGATAAAGTAAAAAACTGGCTTGATGACGGGAATGCTATGGAACTCAACTTAGCCAAGCTCTTGTTTGACAGAGAATAGTGTTAAAATTGACAATGTCAGTAGCCCAATGTCCTCAACTCTGCATTTCATCTAGCAGCCAATTGTGCTTTTAGGTATTTACCTGTGTGCAGATGTTAGTACTCTTCCAGGATTGTTAAAGTAAGTTTGACTCTCACATGATTCATATTCCAAGTTTTCAGCAGCCTGACTACCTAGACAGATCCCCCAGAACCTGGATTGTATTGTTTTCATGTTATTGTCTGAGGCCACTTGGTGCATATTGAGGAAGTTCACTGTATTTTAACTGTTACCCTGTTTCCTGAGTATGCAACATCCATGGGAAAATAGTCATCATGGTAGAGATGTTTATGGTTGGCCTTGTCGATTGGCTGAGCTCAAGCAGGGCAAGAGAAGCAAACTTCGCTATCCTTCCGCCCATGTTTAATATATCTCCATGTTAATAAATAGAACGATATGCTCCCATGTGTGTAAATAATATATATACAACAGTTTACACTACAACTGATTTAACGATAATGATGCGATATGTTCTTCCTGATGAACCTGTTTTGACTGTTTTTTACAAAGAAAAATTTTCCTTAAGACTTGATTTTCTTCAATCCGAGCCATACTATACGATAAATTTTCATCCATATCATGAATACTACCATCTGATCAACAAAACTGAGGTTGGTCTCAACGTTTAGCAATTAATTATTAGTCCATATCATCTAATAATAATTAACTTTCGTTATTTTCTTCTCATCGTTTAATCATCTGTTTGGCTTTCTCTGTCCAGTTAATATCACCTGCATCCGGTCCCTCCGCTTTATCAATTTGTTATAATCAGCTGATCATCATCTCATCTCATGTCCCAGTTATCCAGTAGTATTCTCCTGATTCTGATTTGAGAAAAATAATAGGTTTGAAAACGTTAATGATAATGGTTTGTCTCATGTCATTCTTTGTTTATACTAGAATCAAGTCCACAACGCTTCCACTCATCTTATAAAGTTTATAGAATGCTACAGTAGTTTAATATAACGTTTGAACTGAGTGTTTCATATAAAAGCCCCCATGACTTCTAGAGTGTACATGATGTTCAGAAAATATCTGGCAAAAAAGTCCAAGCTCACAAACGAAATGCTATCTTTTATTTCCAATCATATCTTAAAGAAGAGGTTTAGTGAGCGTTGGAAGTCAAGAAGAAAAAGGCGAGGTTTGGCTCTATAGTCTCTGTCATCTTTTCTTCTATGGGGCTTTTAAACTTTTATCCTGAGTGTATTACCTGTTCCTATTTTAACTGCTCTAATACTAACAGGGACTGTTTACTGAAGTTCAACTAAATTTATTTCCTTGCAAGGAGGGTCTATCTATGAATTATTACAGTTGTTGGGTCTCACGATTAGGACTTTTATGATAAAAGAAAAAAAAGGCCCCAGCAAGAACCACAAATCAGGTCTGTACCATGTAAGACCAGAGGGCATCCCTATTTGCAACCTTGTGATTCTTGTATGACTGACCTAAGTAACCTCTTAGCATGGGTGGGGATGTACATTAAAGAAGGCTCATGCCTTTGATTTTGTTGATTGGTTAGGATCTTATGGTGAGAGAGCTGTTTTTTCGTATTCTCTCTTGTGTGGTTTTGCCTTTTTATGCCCATTGTATATGCTCTTTGTTATGCTGGTATACTCTTTTCTTTTTTCCATATGTATAAACAAATGATTTGTTTTTGACCCCATTTGAACTGAATAAAACTCTGGGTATGTGGAATTTAACTCTACGTTACGTGTAGAAGTGAAAACCCATTATGCGCTCATAGGAGATGAAAGATTTTATAGCATGACCATTTTTAAAGCTTTCTAAACATGAAATATGGAGACCTAAAATTTTCCTTAATGAAACCTTGAACAGATAGAACAAAACGCAAGAAATATATCTGCCAGTAGAGTGGTGCTCAGATATCTAGTAATTTCTTATTCAAGGATATGACATTTATCTCCAAATGCAGTATGATATGAAGCTGCTGGCAGTTGATATACCCATGGCAACAGGACCTGATCACCGGTTGTTCCTGATTGGAGATGAAGAAGAGTACAAGGTTGGTGGTGGATTAATATCTGAACTAAGAGATCCTGTAGTAAAAGCAATGGCAGCAACTAAGGAGTTTGAAGAGCTTGACCAGATAGAGGAAGAAGAAGATGCTGAAAGAGAACTTCAGGAAGCAGAAAGAAAGCAGAAAGAAGAAATTAAA
This sequence comes from Tetrastigma voinierianum, assembly GCA_016808115.1. NCBI lineage: Eukaryota > Viridiplantae > Streptophyta > Magnoliopsida > Vitales > Vitaceae > Tetrastigma > Tetrastigma voinierianum. The sequence goes on along the minus strand of JAEQBH010009629.1, from coordinate 29,986 downwards.
AAGCTTGAGACAGGTGCCCCCCCCGAGTGATTGGTTTCTCTCAAAGGTTTTGACCTAAAGATATAAAGAAACTGATACAGGGGTTCTGTATCAGAGTTGAGTTTTGCAAGGATTGCTTTCTTTACCTTGTAAAGCTAATTAGGGTGTTTAGAAATGTCAAAATTTGGCAAACTAGGAGGAATAGAAGTTACCATTGAGGCAGACACTGAATAAGACCGAACTGGTTTTTGTGATGGTTTCATAGCTCATAATTTTCCATTTTCAATCCATAAACAATCAGGTTCCTTTCTCACACAGATAATATGGCCTCCTAATTCCTAAATGAAATGATCCTCCCATCAAGAGGCTTCCTACTCCTAGTTGTGCTTGTGCCTTGTGTATTCCTTTTCAATGGTAAATCTGTGCAAGCTACATACATTTGGATCTGCATCTACGGCATTCTTTATCCTGCCATTGCTATGCTTGGACTTGGACTTGTCACACACAGATCGAGTATGTGAGACAAGAATCATTATAATTAAATTTTAAAATCGTACATTATTTTTAAACATCATACAGTACTTTTAAATATTAAAATGTTATTTAATAACTAAGAATCATTTCAAAACCAAACTTCTATTTCAAACCTTAAAATATTTTAAATAGTTTTTCAATATTTAGAATAGTTGTTTTATCTATCAAAAATATCTATTTAGAATAGTTGATTTGATTTATTGGTATACATTTAAGTTGTGTTGGATCCTGAAAAGGAAGGTTTTATATATATATATATATATATATATATATATATATATATATATATATATATATATATATATGTGAGGTCCTAAAATTCATGGCTCATTGACAATCCATTAATTCGCGAAATCTCGATGTCGAAGAATCCACATCACACCATCGTGTCACCTTTTCGGCATTCATGATTTAACGAAATCTGATGTAATTTCTTTTCAGACCTTTTGTTCTACCCAAAATACAACCCGCATAAAACCCTGCAAATACGGCCCAATATAATATAATGACCTCATTGGGTCCAATTATGAGTGATAGTGGCATAACTGGGCCCACTCATCCACACCACAAAATATACAGAACTAATTACCATAGTCCTCAAGAGTTTAATTACAATACTCTTATAAATATTACAAATTAGAACAGGGTTGGACTAAAGTATTTTGACAATTCTTTTTACACAAAATATAAGCTATAACTAGTTTGTTCCAAGCTTCTTTACAAATTAATTACAAGCCACAACCCGGCTTTCTTCATAACTGCTGCCTCGAGTGAATGTCGTCCACTTGCATACCCACGACTGAGCGGCCCACGACGATTTAATGCCCAAGAGCAGAAACCCCACAAGGGCTACTTCCTACCTAAGTTTCACATTACAGAATGCCATGCTCATACAATCAAACATCTCTAAGTAAAATGCGCTTCTACTTTGAATGCCTACATGTCATGAATGAAGTATCACTCACCATGCCTTTAACACGAGTCCTCACCGACTCTCTCACACATGCTTATTCCAAGTGTAAAAACTTGTCATTGGTGTTTCACTCAATGACCCCTTTATTCAAAACAAAAGCTTTTTGTTTTTAAAACTTATTAGACATCCTTTGATAAACCGCTTTATTCAAAGTCATTGGTCAATCTCCGATAAACAGCTTTAATCAAAAAAATTTGATGGTCTCCGATAAAACGCTTTATTCAAAACCATTGGACAATCTCCGATAAACAGTGTTATTCAAAAGTATTGGACAGTCTCCGATAAATACCTTTAATCAAAAGCATTAGACATTTTCCGATAAATCACTTTATTCAAAAGCATTTGACAGTCTCCGATAAACAACTTTATTCAAAGCTATGAAATGCACTTATGAGACTCCGTTGGACGTAGTCCAAAGTATTGACCTCACCACTCACTTACCAAGAATGATGAATGATTATGACCATGCACACGCACCCATTGAATGCGATGTCCTCATGCATATGAAATGTAATTATGCCATTCCATGCCTATACCGTGTCATATATATGATGAGTGCTACATGAACATTTTAAACCATGCATAATACACATGCATCCTTTGGACAATCATATCAATTAACATACAATTTTTAAATAAACTATTATTAATACATAAGCCAATATATTATACACACATATATTGACATCTACAAACCAATCAAGCAATGACTTACATTATACTCTAGGCTTAATTGTGACACTATTTCCACAAATAGCCTACACCAAGTTATGCAATGACCTTGTTCATACACAAACACATCACAAGCCAAACCATTAGAACACATAATTTGACTTCCACACAATTTCAACCAAGTATATCATTCAATTCAAGCAATGATATACTACATGTTAACCTTAATACGGAAATTAACACATAGTTAGCTGCATCATCAATAAAATCACATCTCACAATAAGATTATAGATTACATACTTGATAATCGAATATCTTGTAAAACAAGACTGCTCATACCAGATTCGAATTTAAGAACAGGATCCTCGTTCATACCGCATCATCAAGTATACGAAACAAATACAATGAAGATACCGAATTTCCATTGGTCAATCTATCTTTGATTCTTGTGGTTTGTCTTCCAAATTAGAATGCAACTTTCAAATCCTCGCTTAAAGAGCACGCAACCGTGAGAGATTTCTCGCTTTATAGATCTAAACTTGATCTCTCTTTCTCCTTATCAAACTTTGATACATAGAATTGTTTTTTGTAATCAATTAAAAGTGCTATAACCGCATAAGTGAAGTGCTTCTATATATAACTTATTGATAGGAAGAGGCCAAGAATACACGCTCAAAAACCGTTCTAAACGTGTAATTCGACAATCGTTTTTATAATAAATTCTATTTATTATAAATAACCGTTTTATAATAAATTTATTTATTATAATTTACCCACTACATCAAGGGTAAATATCTTTATCAACTTAAGGATATTATATTCTTACCTGGTTAATACTAGTTAGTGGGCCACCCACTTAATTTTAATGTGGAAATAACACTACAATCATATACTAATTGTGGCAAAAATCTAGACACAAATCATTAAACAGCCTAAACTATAGCAGTCTCGAAAAATGGACCATAACATGAGTTATAGATGTCCATCGGAGGACTAAAATCCTAACATCAAGTTCCTATATTCAATTTCCTTTGAAGGATACCAGTCCAAATTCTCACTTTTTCCTAATCGAAATTCAGTCCAAAAAATATGGACAATAGGTTCGGCCAACAGTGGCAAATTGCGGGAGGTCCCCGAACCGACTACAGCTTGGTTATATATGTCCAATTTGGGTTATCAAGCCAAATATCAAGTTCTCAGATAGGGCTACAATTTTGAGTGGATACTAGTCCAAATTCTCCATTTTTCTAACCGAAATCAGTCCAAAATCGTGGACATCATATAGGTCAAATAGAGGCACTTATTCATAACTCATTATTTTCCCAAACAAATTAGGGCAAAAAAGGACAAACAGCCCCTATAACGTGAAAATAACCAAAGCAGGGGTTAATCCTTATATCTTAAAGTCATGAATAACGACCGAGGAAGCCCCGCGAACACTTCCTGAACCCGAAGCTTTTGACTTCTTGAACCTTCCGAGCGAAACCTTGACGAAACTTGGGGTTTCTAGTATACACGTGTCGCCCTCGCCAAGTACTCCGACTTTAAATCTTAGCTCGTCGGAAGACAACCACCCGATTCGCATCGCAGGTAATAGTCGATCTTCTCTCTACACCCTTCTCCTCTCTCACTGCTGGATACCAGCCCAAAAATGAGCTTTTTTCCAATTTTTTTTCCGTTCTTTTGTGTATCTTGACTTAAGTTAATAAGTGGCTCTTAAAGCGCCACGTGTCATGCGATCCTCGCTTGGATCCGTTCATACCCCAAAACAATTTATTTTCGGTTCTGGTTCAAGTTCAATTTATTTTAAATGACTTAACTCGAGCTTATTTCTTAACTCCCGGTATTTCTTATAAAAATCTATCCTCAGAATCACTGGGGACAAGTATCTCGAAAATCGTGAAAAATTCGACTGTTTCAAAATTCAATTATAACAATTTATAACTATTATAACAATTTATTATTATTATTATTATTATTATTATTATTATTAGTTTTACCATTTTTCTTGAAAATTTCTAATTTTCCTGGTTTTTATATATTACATTTTACATTTATTTATTTTATTTAAGATCCCTTTTAAATGATTTAAATTCTTCAAAATTACTCACAAAATAAAAATTTCTTTTCAAGTGTTATAAAATCATTGGAAACGTCTCTAGTTCTTAAGACTCCATGAACGTAAAAGAAGAATTACCTGCAGGCCAGCCTCAACCCTCAAGAAATAATAATTTTATTAGATTATGATGAACCTTCAGTTGCTGAGTGGCCTCAAAATAAACAATGCCCGTAATGATATCATGACCTTACTAAATAAAACTATAATCAACTCAAACCCCCAGCCTCGTGAATATGCTCCTGAGCTCATCCACCCCAACTGATCCAAATAATAATCATTTTGGTACTTTTCAGTTAATATATATCATTATCCTATTTTTAACATTAATTACATATGAGTGCGAATGTATGGTTATCGTCGTCTTACGACAACGTTTGTTTATCATTAATCTGGTGCCATTTGTCTATCGTAAAGGTAAGGCATGTTTTCAGATGCAGAACGATTCAATTATCAAAATATATCAAACTAATAATAAAAATCAAATTACGTAGCTTAATATATCAGAAACCATAATTATGCGATTCTACCATAATAACAATATCGAACGCACTCAACCATTAAATATATGGGCCTTTAAATCTATTCATTAGTACTATTAACCTAAATAATGTCATTTATCATTTTGGCTGTTTTTTATCACTTTGATTCTACGCTTCTATTAATGTATTGATACTTAATTAATACAATTATTTTTCCTGTAAAAACATTAATAGTATATGGTTTAGTTAGCTGAAAATGTTGTTAATCAACCTAAAATCTTACTTTATATGTCCGGGGGGAGTGACGAGTGCGGCATACCTAACACGAATAAAAGACAATATTCCTTGCAATTAATACATCGTTATCATATCATATGAAGGAAGCAGGTGATGATTTACTTTTCTAATATATAATTTCTAAAGATATATAAGAAATTTGCAGACCCATTGACCTTGAATGCTCGCAAATCGCAATTGATAATGACATAGATCGAGCAGGTAAAATGTAAAGAGGCAAAAACATAGTGGGACTGGGGTGTTATTTTCACCATTTTTCCAATTCATTTACATATTTGACAGCGTCACAACCACACAAATACTCACCACTTCTCTGTTTCTTGATAAATAAACAGCAAGTGGAATGTTACAGACATTACATCATAAGCAATTAATTAACACATAAAAGTGGACAAGATCAGTAGGTTTCGATGCCCCCTTATCAATTAATGCTCTGATCATCATAATCATCTATCACTTGACTTGAAGGAATGGCCTGATGACCACCCGGGTGGTATAAGCTGCTAGTGCGGCCCCGATGAATGTCCACTCCAGAACAAATTCCAATTTGAGACAGTAAAAGAAAAGAAAAGAAAAGAAAAACGAGGCAACCAACCAATGATTAGCTGATTAGCGTTTTTCATAATTGAATTCATTTGACTATCTAGGAGGGAGGAAGAGAAGCTCAAATGGTTTACGTGGTCGTCCCAAGTGTCCTTGTTGTAGATGATTTGCCGGTGCCCAGGCCCGAGCTGGGTTGATGCTGTCCCGGGTTACTGATGGTGGCCATATGCACTAAGAACACTGGTGAACCCCTGATTGGCAATGGTGCCAGTATCTGAAAACAAACATATAACTAATTAACTTGAGGACCCAATAAATTAAGTGGCCAGGGTGATCATCATGATCATGAGAAAGAGAGAGAGAGAGAGTTGTATTTATGTATTATGATCATGAGCTAGCATAAACGTACAGGACGTGGAGTTCTATGTTACGCTTGGCGTCGGCGAGAGAAGATGCGGTACATACTAGTGCCAACAATCTCAGCACCAAGCCCATCTCCTTTGGTGTAGCCATGGTTCACCACGTTCGCACCACCACCCAGCCTCCTCGTAGTTACCGCCTTCTGAAACTTTCACTACACCTGCACCAATATATCGCACCCAGACACTGCATCACCACAGAACACGGCCCTTGTCAGCGACAGCTTCCTCGCCAAGAACAGCCCAAATCGTACTGCCGGGTTTATATGCCCACCACAGTACACTCACCACTTCAGTCTACTCTCCCATATATGTTAGTTAATTAATTAATACACTTATTATTATTAAGAAGAGAATAGTTGCTTCATCATCATCATCATTCATCACCTGAGATTCCGGCTGTGCAGTAGACAAGGGCGAAGATCATACCACCAAAAGCCCAAGCGATACCTTGAATCCCAACCGTCGAACACTCTGGGAGTCAGCTCACCACCCCCATCACCACGTCAATACGCTCACGTACAGGAACAGAAATGTGGCTATGAACTCGGCTATCCCGGCCCCAAACGACCATGACGACAGCTCTCCCGCTCGAACAGCCCGCGTGGTGGTTCCCTGTAGTCCTTGGTTCCTCCTGATCTCCAGCCGTCCCTATCGGCTGCCTCTGAGAAACTTGTCTGCCCTCACTCTCAAGACATCCTCTACCTTCCATAGAGCACTCCCTCCCTTCTCTCTCTCCTCTGATGATATGATATTGATGCCTCCACCCTAAGCTGATTGCCTGCTGGTTATATAGCCAAGCACAGCTCCCTTCAACTTCAACTCAACCATGGCGGTCCCACTCCCGCTTTTATTTTCTTATCTTATGACCGACCACTCAGTCTTCACTACTTCCATCGAAATGACTCAATTGCCCCCCTCACTTCCTAGTCCTAGCTGGCAATATTTTGCCCACAAACGTCTCAGATGAAAGTAAAGGTCCATCTGAGATGATGATGCAGGCAAATGTTTTATAACGTTTGCCCTCGTGTGTCTCATGATTGGTTCCTAAACCACCACCACATGCTGCCACGTAAACCCTCAATTCTGTGACCCATGAAAATCAAATCTACACTGATAAATCTCATTACCTTGTAAACCATGATTGTATATATATATATATATATTTATTTATTTATTTATTTATTTTTTGGAACAAATGAAATCATTTTTGGATCCGAAGCATCACTACATTCACATAAACATAAATTAAAATTAAAAATCATAAAAGACAAATAACATAAAAAGAGATAACAATCACCTCAAAATTTATACATAATAATCGGGAAATTTACATATCTCGATATTACTATTACGATTAATTTAAAATTTCGCTTTACGAGATATCGATCGCTGATTCGATTTATTATCGCAATCTATATACACTGCTCAATCAAGCTTTCTATATAAAAACAAACGTCGACTCATAACGATAAACAACATCACACCAAGACGACGACAATTACATATTGCACTAAAAGAAAAAAAATTACATATCGCACCAAGACGACGACTGAAAACCTAAATCTTATGTAGTAATCACTTTATTAAAAAAAAAAGACATAAAATAATGATTTCAAATTAAAAATTCAAGAAAAGAAAACTAACAGGTCAAAAGTTAATTTTGGATAGTTAGATTTAAATCATATAGGATGATTGTATTAGCTCATATAAGAAAACTATACCCACCATCATTTTGTGCTTACCTTATATAATAAGGTCTTACTATTTCACACTTGACTTCAATTTTATACCTTAATGTAATTTCTTCATGCTACCTACTTATTTGTATATTAAATAATTTATTTTTATTTAATGAAGAAAATATTGTCATATATATATATATATATATATATATATATATATATATATATATATATATATATATATATATATATAAAGGAGAGAGAAAGAGAGAGAGATTTATTTTATAAATGTTTTATTGGGTTAATTATTATTATTATTATTGTTAGAAAACTAAGTGGGCGGTGGGAGATGGTGACAAGAACGGAATTCTACTCTGTATTGGGTTAATTTATTACATATTATTCTTTTCGCTTTTACTTTGGTTTTATGACCCAATACACAAATTGTTACGCTGCCAGCCTTGTCTCCAGGGTTGGCCAGATTGTACTTATTCTATTTATTAAACCAACCATTTGATCCTCTTATTTATTTGGGAAAGTAAACCAAATAAACTAATTAAATAAGAAAATGTTGCATCATCATTTGTTAATTAGTGTAATAAAGTAGGGAGGCGGAGGATGATGTTATGGATAAGACATGTGGTTAAAAAATGAGGTGTGGGTCAATCATTTGTGAGCCCATATGCATAAATTAATATGTTTATTATCAAACATAGTTTTGTGAATACATATGGATAGCACTTGTTGGGCATACAATAGATAACACTAAAAATATATATATCAAACCCATCATTAATCATGAATTGACAACTACTATTGGTTGTTTTGATCAAATCATATGTTATACTAGATTGTTTGTTTGTAGACTTGTAGTTAGTTCCATCAATGAATCATATATGACCACTTCTTTTTGTTTAAATCTATTGTTCTTCTTACTCAATATTTCATATCCAGAATGAAAGTAGGGATACAATACATAAATACTCAAGCTCTACTGCCTAACTCCTGCTTTTAAACTTTTTTGTAGTCTAATATCATTTCCGATATTTATTCCATAACTTAAATATTTTCATACTGTTAATAAGCTTAACAGATTAACAAACGAGTATCTAACAATACTGATATATCCTCCATATGTGACATAATTTACTGACGTATCACATCATTGACAAGTGACATGTTAATAGTGTTAGACGCTTATTTCCTCATTTATTCATTCCGTTAACATTAATGACATATTTGAATTACAAAATAAACATTAAAACAAGATTTAACTTTTTTCAAGAAATGAAGTTAAAACATAACCAAATATTGTTTATTTTTGTAATTTATCCTAATGAAAGTAACAATAAATAATAACTTGCAACACACTGAATAGTAGGTGAGAAGTTAATTTATCGATTTATATATTTAAACGAAATGTAAAAAATGTTTGAAGGAAATTTAGGGTGTAAAACTTCTTCAATCAAATACCTTATTATTGTTTTTATTAAAAAAAAATTCACTTTGAATAGTACGCAGCATTTTAACCACTCAATCATTTATTCACGGTGGTTTACGCAACCATTTTAAAGAAATAAAAAAGAAAATAACATATTTAAATAGTGATGTGAATAAAACTTGATAAGGTTTAAAAATAGCGCACAGCCCACTCGCAGTTCTGCTGAAAAGGTGTAACCAAGAAGACGCCCAAACCCTCTGGCACTCCCAAACGAGTTCCCGCCTATCTCGCCCCAGTAGCTAATACGACGATCCGAAAAGCCTCACGTCTCAGAATCAACTTAAATATCACCGCAGCTTAAGAGGATAATCCTCAATAATCGTCCTTCATTATCTTTATTAAACCTAGAAATATAAAGAAAAATGTACCATCAAATTTAAAGTTAATCCTTACCACCATCAAATTGTGAAACATACGCTATAAATACCGCGCCACCCCATGTCGGGAAAGACGTAAAATATCTCGTCCTCTAAACACCATCTTTTCTCTCGTATGAACTCGACTTAAAGATTTGAGGGCGCTCACCGGCAAGCCTCACGACCCACATTCTTTCTTATTTTCTGCAGAGGAGTCAAACGTCCAGAGTCAACAGACCGGCCCAACAACAAGTCCAATTCAGGCCCAACGATTTCAACACGTTCCAATCCAGTTCTGATTGAAAAAGATATCATCAAAACCAATGAGTGATTCCGTACTTTCCAAAACTGTTTTTTATTCCCACAAATAATAAAAATGACAAAATAAGTTTTTTTTTTTGAAAAATAAACACAGAAAATCAAATATAAATAATAATAACAATTTTAAAACTATGGCTTGTGTTTTCAAAACAGTTTTCATCAATAATAGTTTTTAAAAACAGAAAAACCAAAGTTGCTACCTCCCTTTCCTATGGAGAAAGTGGGGGACTGAGTCATGGGTTATGTGATCATTATGGGAAGCAGGGAGAAAAGGATGGCGGGACAAAATAATTAATAAATGCATGCCCTGAATCCGTTCCTTTCTTGACAAAAAGGGCCCACAACCCCATGACCTACTACCGGGACAAAATATTCCAACTATTAACCTTCTTCTTCTTTTCTTTTCTTTTTTTTTTTTTTTTTTTTTGACTAAAATTTTGTTGATGTGAGACAACAAATAATCTACTAAGGCCAAGCCAGACGCGCGATAGTTATGATTAATTTCAGACGGACCGGCACTACGTTATACATACCTGACTAAGCGTTGCTTTTTTATTTAATACCGAATATAACTTTTTTTTGAATTTAATATCGACAAGATTTAATAAAGATTAAGATAAGTTTGCTTGCTTTTTAACATTGTGTGAATAAGGTAGACGACAACGGCACGAATTATTATTCGTGCTCACCGTACTTCATTCTTAATGACACAATTTAATTTTAATCGTTTACTGCGCTCGCTATTTTCAAATCCGATACGGGTTCGTGCATTGTTACTCAGAAACCCAAGAAAATTGGGAATTTTCAAAATCGCAAGAAAAACGTTAATAAAATAATAAATCGCCATGCTTGCTCAGCAGTTCTTAAAATTTTCAGATCTCTGACGACGAAACGAACTCGCACTGCTAAACTGTCACAAATCTAATGACCTTAAAAGCTGGCGAATTTACGGTGACAAATGTAAATTCTTCCATTTTCCGCGATGTCACAATGATTTCTCCTGTGGATTTAGATTTTTACTTAAAAATCTCGAAAGTTAGAAATTTGTTTTCGCCAAGCTCATTTTAAAACAGCTTAACCTAAAGAAATAAATCGTTTGGCAGAACGCCCGAACGAAGAATACGAATCATGATCCAAATAATAATAATGTTCCGTTTCCGATTATATATTTAAAAATAATTTTTATTATTTTATTTTATACTTTTAATATAAATAATTATTATTATTATAATGTTTTAATAAATAATTTATAAAATTCAATATTTTTATTTGTATGAAAATATTAATTTTAATATAATAAAATAAAAGCAAATATAAAATATTAAAAAAATAAAAACTATTTAATAAGCTATTTTTTTATTTCATGTATTTATTATTAGTTATTTGATAATATATTAGTTAATAAATTTTTGTTTAAATTATTTAGTTACATTAATTATTTTTTGTAAAAACTATAAATATTTTGTCCCTAGCTTAGTCCGTGCGAGACCCACTACTCTGGTGCAAGAAAAACCAAGCACAAAATAACTCACATTCACTAATTTTGGTCTACGCTTGGGGCTGCCTCAAGATCTATCAAACAGATTTTCACTAATTTTGTCCAAAATTACCTAATCCTCTTAATCCCGCACCAAACACGCCTAAAAGCCATGTGTTCCAAGAAATACAAAATCTTTAATTTAAAGATCTATAAAATGTTTTGAGTCTCACATGATATCCACCTACAACTCACTAATGTATATCCAACTTCACTAATCTTATATATATATATATATATATATATATATATATATATATATATATATATATATATATATTTTGTCAAATCATAAATATCTTTGAATGGGTATGTGCATATATAAAAAACCCTTTGAGTTAAATGGTTTCTTTTCATACGGATACGAGGTTTTCTTGTTTTTTTTTTGTTTTTTATATTTTAATACCATTTATTACGACAGATAATCGTTATTGCCGACGACGGCATTTAAATCCAATGTTTCATTATATCAAATTTTGATTGGTCGGTATACCGCAGATTTAATATTAGGTATTTTAGGTTTTTTGATTATCAAATATAAACTAATATTTTTTTGTTATTAACATTTGATAAGCCAGATCATCTTTAAGCTTTTTAACACTTTTTATTCCGTATTTCTATTTATTATATTGCTAACCTCAATCAATAAATCAATGAATTTATATATTTAAAAAAAAAAACTATATGAGTTTGACAAAAATATAACTCAATAAGAAGAAAATACAATAAAGATGATATACAACAAGAAAACATTAAAGAAAAAGAAGTATAAAAATATGATTAAATTCAATAAATTATTTTTAGGTATTTTTTAAATGCATTTGCATTTATTTTCTTAAATCATAGTGAAAAATCAAAATAATATACAATTATATCAAATTTTAATTGTATTCAATTTTCCTTCTTATTTTTATGATAAAATAAAAATAAAAATTTACATTTTTAGTGTTTTTTTGCAATTAAATATAATTTAAATTTTCTTATTCTACTATTAAGATTATTAGAATATCTAAAATCATTTTTCTTATATAATAACCTTAGATTTTGTTTAATTTTGTCGAATAGAAAATTAATCAAAATATTTAACTTTTATAATATGGTCGAATGTATTTAAAGCAAACCGTTAGCAATGGGCTAGCTTAGCTATTTTTGTTTAATAGAGTACCTTACCCATTGATTTTTTTTCCAATTATATTTTACGTTTATATGTTGAAAGATGGAAGAAAATAGAAAGAGATAATATAGATAATTCTAAGGTTAAAAATTATATTTTCATTCTTCCTGTAAACCCATAAATATAATCAAGTATGGGCCATTAATACCGTAATAATTATTCACCACTATATATATATATATATATATATATATATATATATATATATATATATGTATATATATATATATATATATATATATATATATATATAATATATATAATGTTATAGTCATTAATACCGTAATAATTATTCACCAGTAAATGTGTGGTCATTCACAGTTATCAATTAATCATTTATAACATTCCCCCTTGAATGATCATTACTAGATTGTTAGTACTACCTCATTACAAATCTTGTCTATAAACTCCAGCTGACAAACCTGACGAAAAGCGAAAAATAAGACAAAGATCTAACACGAACACCTTCTAAATTATACCCCAATGCTTTATAACATGTTTTATAATTAAACGTAGCAGATATTTATTCGAATAAATAAAGATAAAAACAAAAGTATAATACGATAAAGTTTAAATTACAAATAATGTTAAGATTTGAGGCTATTGTAAAAATATTATAAATTGATTTGCAAATATTATAAGAGTTGGAGGACCAAAGTAAAATAAAATGGACAAGATCAATAGCGATAGCACTAAAAGAATATCTATTTTGGCCTCGAGAGCGAGAAACAAATGACAAGAGAGAAGAGAAGAAATGTAATACAAGACGAAGCAAGATCACAGCAAGACGACCTGGAAGATTGGTGAAATTTGAGTATACTAGATAAAATACGGGAGAGAAGTCTAGTTTCGACTATAAAGTTTAGATACATGGTTAAGAACCCTATCTTGTATGGTTTGGGTTTGGGAACTCCTAAACTCATTTCAGGGTTGGGTTAAGAAGAGATTTAAGGCCCTAAATATGTGTTTCGAGAAGGTCTAGTTGCAAGTTTCAACCTTAAAATTCCCTATCGGCTGATCATACGCAGCACTCTGGATCTTAGAACTGGTTTTTGGGTAAGAAATACAGGAATCTCGTGCCGAGCCCTTCTAAGAATTGTAGCCACATCAATGAACTCGATGTTAGGCTTTCTGAATTTCGATTTGGACCCATTTACTCAAGTTACTGGGCCCTTTTAATGGTGTCAGCCCATTTAGATCCGGTCGGGTCGGGCTTCGCCACCTGAGTCAACTAACGGACTCAGGAACGGGTTTTTGGAGTCAGAAATAAAGAGAATTTGGAAGTAAGTCCTTCTGGGAAATCAGACATCAATGAACTTGATGTTAAAGCCAATTTCTCAATCTCGACCCCCGTGACTGCCATGGTCATGACTCAATAGCCAAACGGATTTAGAGAGGTCATCCATAGGAGGCCGCTGCTGCAGGTCGCACACCTCATGCAGCACAGAGGTCGCACACCATGCAACCGAGGCCGCGCAGACCATCCCGTAGGAGGCCGCCACCCGCCCCGAAGAGCTCAGTTCGCCCCGAAGAGCTCGCCTCGCCTGCAGAGCTCAGCCATCTGCGACAGTCACCGCCGCCTTGCGCCAACTCAGCAAGGTTGGATCGTGTATGACCTTCAACTTGGCGTCATATCTCTTCGCTTGAACTCCGATTGGGTGTTCTTGGACTCTATGGAAAGCCCATTGAGTCAAGAATACATTCATATGTATGAGGAGGATATTAGATGTCATACTGAGGTGTTAAACTGAGCTCGTCACTTCAGTTCAAATTTCGCTGGCCTCAGTCGCTGTCAGATCGAACATGACCTCCAATCCGGAAGGTCATATCTCCTTCATTTGAACTCCGATTTGGTGTTCTTGACCTATGAGCTCCATTGAGTCAAGAATACATTCATATGCCTTAGGAAGATATTAGATGTCAGACCGAGATAGATCGATTTGGCCCGTGACAGGTCAGCTCGTCGCTTTGTGTCAACTCGTCAAGGTTGGATCAGATATGACCTCCAACTTCTAAGGTCATATCTCCTTCGTTTGAACTCCGATCTGCGTTCTCAGACTCTATGGAAAGCCCATTGGAGTCAAGCAAATCCATCCATAGATAGCTTGATAAAATTGGAACTTATATTAGTTCCAGAAATCATGAAAAACAGTAGGGTCCCGCAGAAAACTATAGTTAGTCGTATTATGAATTTATAAATAGCTCAAAAGCATACATGGCATGGTTATTTATACATACAACGAGATATGAAAAAATGCAAAGATATGAATAAATGATTGTATATTTATATATCCCATATGAATACCGACGACAATAATTATTCGTGGAATATGAGATATATAATCAACATAAAATATATGTTTGATTATCCGCTTAGAACCCGGTGAGGATACGCATGCCTATTAGGAAAAAATAAGTCTCAGCATATAAGTTCTGAGCATCGAGACCTCGCTCAGTTCCGATGACATAGATCCCGTTTGATTCACGGCAGGTTCCCGAAAGG
Source organism: Tetrastigma voinierianum (assembly GCA_016808115.1). NCBI lineage: Eukaryota > Viridiplantae > Streptophyta > Magnoliopsida > Vitales > Vitaceae > Tetrastigma > Tetrastigma voinierianum. The sequence continues at coordinate 14,893 of JAEQBH010009629.1, read as the reverse complement.
TCACCACAAACGCCTCCGGGTCCTCATGGATGAATACCGTCTCGCACAAATACGATACCTTCGCATAATATATCACGCCGGGCCGGGCTTTTATAAACGGCCACTGCCTCGCACAATGATAAAACGCCTTCGGGCCCTCATGGACCACCGTTTACAATAATACAGCCGCCTTCGCCCTCATGGTTTCCTGTATCCACTTCTAAGGTTTATGCAGACATGAAACATAAAAGAAATGACATGTATATGCAAAGGAAATGTAGAGAATATATGACATGATATGAGAAGCATAGCACTGCTATGCGATGATAGTATACAGTTACAAGATGACATGAAAAGTATATGGAAGATGATAAGAAATGAAACTTATGAAAAGTATATATATATGAGAAATGATAAGAATCTCAGAAATGTTAATCAGGTTATATGCAATTGTATAGAAGTGTGGTGACCTCAATGTAGGGTCATCCAATATTAAATTCCACTAAGCTTAGCTTAGCACCGGTGTTCAACTCGTAGGTACGTAAGAGGGAGACTCAGAGGACCAGCCATCCACATCACACCAAAGGCCACACAAAGAATAGTGCCCACCTGGAAGACCCCAGTCTATTTTTGTATATGAAATTCTCAGAAACCAATGTAAATATTGTAGATGTTGAACACTTCCATATATGGAACTTGTATATATATATTTTGTAATCCGTTGCTACAGAATATAATACAAGTTAATTGTTTAACATTATATGAATGAACTAGCTTAAAGTTTATACGTGAAGGAAAAAAAAAAAAAAAAACCCCTCATTTGACACCCTATGCCGAGTTGGGGGCGTCACATAACATCTTTATTCATACTCCCCCTGGTAGTGACATGACTATATTGTCTAACTTTCAATTAAAGATCTTAGAACCGGCGCATGCCAATTTGCCGCATACAAGTTTTCAATGTTGTAGAAGGTAGGACAGTAAATAACCGCTAGATTATCATTTGACCCATTTGTTGCACATCACTTACCATCTTTTTGAAGTCTGCGAGTGTAGAAGAACTTTTGAGAAATGTGCTTAGTTCATCACCTTTAATATATCCTCCTTTGATTCATAATATGCAAAAGATTGTCTTCATACCGTTGATTATTCTTAATAAAAGATAATCCACATGATTCTCCGATGTGTTGTATCATTGATCTCAACCAAACACATTTTCTACTAGCTTCATGCATCGCAAGAATTTCTGAATGATTAGAGGAGGTGACCACCATCGTTTGTTTAACTGATCTCTAGGATATTACAGTATTTCCATAAGTAAATATATATCCTGTTTGTGATCGAGCTTTGGTGGAGGATCCTCGAAAGATATCCTTCCGCATCTGCATAGCCAAGTAATTGTGGTTCTATTGTTTGGAATAAAATAATCCCATGTCACTTGTCCCACGGATATATCTCAATATATGTTTGATTCCATTCCAGTGCCTTTTAGTTGGAGCCGAGCTGTATCTTGCTAATAAATTAACTGAGAAAGCAATGTTTGATCGAGTGTAATTTGCAAGATACATTAGTGCACCAATTGCACTAAGATATGGTACTTTAGGACCAAGTAACTCTTCATTTTCTTCCTTAGGCCGTAATAGATATTTAGTTACTTCAAGTGACCTAACAACCATGGGGAAACTAAGGGGGTATGATTTATCCATAGAAAAGCATTTCAGGACTTTTTCTGTATATGATGATTGATAAATCAATACACCATTCAAACAATACTCGATCTGCAGGCCGAGATAATATCTTGTTTTCCCAAGATCTTTCATCTCAAATTCCTTCTTTAAATAGTTGTCGCTTGATGAGCTCTTAGAGTCCCAATCAAATTTAAATTCATCTACATATACGCTATTATTGTCAATCCATTTTTGTTTTCTTGATGAAATTATATATAAATTAAATTATCTACATATCCTTCTCGAAAGAAATACTCGACTTAAACGATTATACCACACTAATTTCAGACTGCTTATCCATATAAAGATCTTTACAACTTGATTGAATACATGCTTCGTGGTTTTGAATTCATTGCTTCAGGCAATGTGAATCATTTAGGGATTTTCATATATACATTAACATCTAGAGATCCATATAAATATGCTGTGACTACATCCATCAAACGCATATCCAAATATTCCTTCCGAGATCGCTTAAACTTATCAAATATCTAATGTGATTGCATCAATTTCACGGAGAATATACCTCATAGTCAATTCCAGGTTTTTGTGAGAAACCTTGGGCCACAAGGCGTGCTTTCTTATATCACATTGTTTCATTATTCTCATTTCGCTGCATAAAGACCTATCGATATCCAACAATAAGTTGTATATTTGTAGGTGTTTGAACCATCGTCCAAATACCTCTCGCTTAGCCGCTGATCTTAATTTGCTTGATTGCTTCTTTCCATTTTAACCAATCGTTTCGATGTTGATATTCATTCACATTTTGCGGTTCTTGATCTTCATCATTTCTTATGATGTCCATAGCCACTTGGAAAGATAAAGCATTATTTATATGGGTAGTATTTCAATCCCATATTCTACCCTCATGTATATAATTGATAGAGATCTCTTCATTGTTATGTACCGGTACATCATTAAGGGATAACCTTGACCAGCCTGGTAGGGCTCGTCCATCGACTGGGCGACAATATATGCCTTAGGAGTCATAGATATAAACACTTTTCCTTTTCAGAATTGTGTATTTGAAATAATAGGTCTTCCACGCTTTAATCGTGGCTTAGGTTCATTTGTCATGTCAGCTTTTGTAATTTTCCCGTTGGGGATTTCAATCATGAGATATTTTGGTGTACCAGATATGTGATTTGTAACTTTTGTTGAATCAATGGGGCATCGCATAATTGATTCAAGACCTGTAAATGACTTTTTCGAACTTCTAGTTCGCATTGCTTTGCATGGGACTGGCAGATAAATATGACTCATTCCATGTAATTTCTCACCATTCTTCTAGAATTGGCTTATCTCCCCCTAATGGCGGGAAAAGATTTTCATCAAAGTGACAATCTGTAAATCGAGCAGTAAAAACTTCCCCCGTAAGAGACTCGATATAATTTATAATAGATGCAGATTGAAAGCCAACATAAATACCAAGACGGCATTGAGGACATAACTTAGGTTGACGTGTGGGGGCAATTGGAACATAAACAGCGCAACGAAAAACTCGCAAATGTGAAATATTAGGTTGATAACCTGTAGCAAGTTGTAATGGTGATAAATCGTGGATCGTCAGAAGATCTAAGAAATTAAATTACGACAGATAATAGCATGTCCCCATGCCAATAAAGGCAATTTGGATATCAAAAGTAATGGTCTAACAATCAATTGCAAACTTTTGATAAAAGATTCAGCCAACCCATTATGAGAATGAACATGAGCAACAAGATGTTGAACATTTATACCAATAGACATACAATAATCAAGAAATGTTTGAGATGAGAATTCACTAACATTATCAAGACGAATTGTCTTGATAGGGTGATCAGGGAATTGTGCTCTAAGTAGAATTATTTGAGCCAATAATCTAGCAAAGGCAACATATCTACCTGAAAGAAGGCATGAGACTATCGAGTGGACGCATCAATTAAAACCATAAAATAACAAAAATGTCCACTAGGTGGGTGAATAGGCCCACAAATATCCCCTTGAATACGTTCTAGAAAAGCGGGGGATTCAAATGTAACCTTTGTAAAAGATGGTCTAATAATTACTTGTTTTCGGGAACAAGCAAAGACAAGTATAACCATTAGTTATTAAAATTTGTCTCGTCATAATGATGCCCATTAGAATTCATCCATACTGGCGCATCATGGAAATTCCAAGACGCCAAGTCGCTCATGCCAAAGTAAATGGCTGAGCCATTGAACTTTTAACATGACAGCATAAGATTCAATAGATCTAATAGTTGTCTGATATAGTCCACAAGATAAAGAAGACAATTGTTCCAAGATGCATTTTTGCCCAGAAATAATAGAAGTAGTGAGTAAATACTCATTTGCATCATGATTCATAGTTTCAATATGATATCCATTTTGGCGAATATCTTTGAAACTGAGTAAATTTCTACTATATTTATTAGAATAAAAGGGCATCTTCAATTTGCAATTTAATGCCTTTCGGTAGAATAATGGTGGCTTTATTCGAGCCTTTAATCAAAGTTAACAGACTTAAGATAAGTATGAACATTAGATTGAGCTAATGTGAAGTTTGAAAATATTTCTTATTACACAAGATCGTGTGGTTGCAAAGTACGCTTAGGCAAGACATGCATCACCAACAGATGGCATATAATTGATCACCTCGAGGAGGGATCCATATATCTTCAAAATAAAAACAAATTTAAATAGAAAATCAAAGTTCGTGATTATAGATAATCGCATGGAAAACAAGATGGAAAATAAAATAATATAAAAAAAAAGTAATAGATAAATATATAAGGTAATCATAGCAAACATTGCCATCCCCAATCAAATGGTCAATTTTTCCACTTGATCTTCAAAAAATCGTAAACATCAAAATGTTTCAAAGGTAATCGCACCATCATCAAAGAAAGGATCATTAGGATCTATAGTGTCTTTTTGTCAATAAAATTTTGCTTTTAATTTGTTTGTCTTTCCTCGTCATGGAGGCTTTCTGATAAAGGTCAACCAAATGCTCGGGTCGTGCATGACGTGTACGAGACCGTTGACCTTTCATTCCACATCTGCACATTCAATCTCATAAACTTTTTATTACGTGACTCACATTCTTTCCAGAGAATTTTCAACGATTCAACTTCAAGTTGCTGGAGGTATTGTTCTTGTTTCCTTTGAGACTAATTATAATACCTCGATTCCAAGAATTATAAAGAACTACGACCATGACTCCGCCTCTAATCCATAATATTCATGCTCACGCCACGCCCACGTCTATTAACTCGAATCAGAAGATCGCTTCGTGCAAATGGTATAGATCCCAGAGGGCTAGATCGGGTGGTTTTTCAAGCACAGCTCATTATCTCCTCACTACAAGGAGACATGCACTAACCTTAATATTTTGTAAAAGGACGCCTCTATATTGTCACGTAGGAACACATTAGAGGCGCGTGAAAAGTGGTGTAATGCTTTTCCTCAAGCATGTCCTCATTTGTAATATTTTCCACATACCCCCGCTTGAGAACTAATTTTGAACAGTAAGAATTGTAGTCACTAATTGACTCGAAATCTTGTAGTCATAAATGAAGTCAATCATAACGGGCCTTCCGAAGAATTACGGTCTTTTGTTGATCATATCGTTCTTTCAAACTTGTCCAGAGAATCAATGGATCCTTGACCGTTAGATATTCACTTTTCAGACCTTAATCAATATGATGGCGAAGGAATATTAAGGCCTTAGCGCGATCTTGTAGGGATGCGGTATTTCCTCCTTTGATTGTGTTTCCAAGATTCATAGCATCCAAGTGGATTTCAACATTCAAGATCCAAGATAAATAATTCTTGCCCGAAATATCAAGGACAACAAATCCGAGTTTGGTTATATTGGACATTTTCTATCCGGGGGCCAATTAACAATATATTAATAAGTATATATATATATATATATATATATATATATAGAAGGAAATTATAATTTGTGGTGTATTTAATAATAATATAATTGAGTGTAAGTGGTAATTAGTGTAAAATTAAAACCGAACATCGGGTTCAAATCATTGAAAGAAAAATTTATTTTATTTATTTATTTTTTAGAAATAAACTCTTCTTTTTTGTTTTTTTTTTTGATAACAATTTTTTTTTTCAAAATCAAAATAACAAAAACAAATTTTTTTTTTCTTCTTCTTCAAGCTTCAGGCTTGAACATTCCAGAAGCAAGCTTCGGACCTGATTTCATAAAAGAAAATAATTCTTCTTCATCTTCAAGCATTGCTTCAATATTTCAAACTCAGTTTCTGTGTCGGTTTTACAACAGAGTTCAAGTTTGTGCTTTCTTAACTCGAAATTGAAGTTTGAAAAAATTTCATACTTATGAAATCAAATGTACTCTTTCTTGCTTTATGATTTCAGAATATCGCCCGAGGTCCGGAGTTCCCGGATTCAGCTTCCAATTTCGTGATTGTTCGAGCCTCGTGTTGATAAATATGTCAAAGATGTTACAGTAGGAAAGAGATAATTCTAAGCAAGAAAACCGCATTTTCATTCTTCCGTAAAACCCATATAGTGTTACAAATTATTAATATCAGAATAATTATTCACTGGTAAATGTGTGGTCATCCACAGTTATCAGTGAATCATTTATAACCATATATATATTAATTCTATATATATATATATATATATATATATATATATATATATGTATATATATATATATATATTTTTATATTAAGAAAAATTTTCATTTATTCATAAACAATATATCCATCAAGAATGAATGAAATATCTTCTTCACAATCTTTTTTTTCGATAGTTTTACATACAAAACCCTAACATTTTCAAAGACGCCATTGTATTGATAGTTTTAAATAGAAAACTAATCAAAAAAAAAAAAAAAAGATGAGTTCAACAGTTGCGCGAGTCGAATCCGATCAGGATAGTAATCACACTCACGTTGAAAAGCAATAAAAGCTTTTACGAGTGAGGCATCCTCATGACCACGACTAAATCACCAATACCGAAACATCACCACCATATGCCTCGACAAGAAAACATGAAAAAGCAAAATAAAAGTCTCGAATTTGCGTTTAAGAAACAGTTTATGGAGAAAGAAATCGGGATCAAGAACCAATATGAGTGAAGGGAGAGGATACAGTAAATAAAATTGACGATCTAGTGACTGATAGTGCTGGGGATGTTGAATAATTCCAACTATAGTGTGATTACAATTTTAATTGTTTTATAAAGCATACCAAAGGATACATTTATTGAGATAATAAAGAAATGCAAAGGGGCATTCAAACCCTCATAAGATCCAATGAATGGAATGTATGAATCTGGGCACTATTAAGTGTAGGCCTAATGACATTGATTATTGTCATAATGAGAGGGCATATCAGAGTCATTATAAGGTTACTAACATTGATTACTGCCATAATGGAGGGCATATCAAGAGTCATTATAAGGTTATAAAGGCCAGGGTCTCTCACTATCTGATACCTTTTTTTTCAGAAGAGTCCCATCAGGCCTCAGATAAAAAATAATGAGGAAGACCTTTCCTTTTTTATTTCCTACTTTGGGCATAGACAAATCTTACTATGAATTTGTCAACAGGTATGTCTCTAACTAAGACTAAATTTGCACATGCTGTGTATACATATTTGGAGTTTGGCTTTACAGTTTTGAAGTTATCTGCTTTATTTGATCATATAACCCAACATTTGCATCGTGAGTTAATCAAATATGTGTATATGTGTTGGCTTTTGTGATTTCATCAAGTTGATATATATATATATACACACACACGAGATATACGGTGTTTAAAGATCTCACAAAGGAAGGTTTGTAAATGGTATATATAAATTAAAGATTTCATAGCAAGGGTTCATGATATGTTTTTGATTTCCCGCCTCAAAGGATAATTGTAATTTTTAAATTGTGTCACCAAATTGACCAATTTAGGGGATATTATGAATTATTCTTTCATTTATAAAAGGACTTGTCTCTAATTATTATACTTATTCATCTACCCAAAGGTGATGTTTATATATTTTCTTAGAGATGTGGTATTACATAAAGATAAGAGTGTTTTGGTTTTTTAAAAGTATTTGCCCAAAGGTGATATTTTTAACAAATTGAAATTCTTTTGAACACGCAATATTGTAAAAGAGTGCATTGTATGTTACGTTTTCTACTCAAAGGTGATTATGTAATGATACGACTTATCCTCTTTGACCGAACTAGCAATGATTCAAACTTATCGCATGTCTGAACCAATTGTTTGTATGTTTCGTCAATAGTAACTTTCTCGGTGAACAACAACATGGTTACCATAGAAATCTTGATTGGTAACAATTATAAAGAGTGGAAAAAGCATATATATTTTGCTTTAGGAATAGCTGACATTAACATGGCCTTACGGGAGGCAAAACATGCGGACCTTACTGATACTAGCACTGCTGCTGAAAAAGATTATTTTGCTAAGTGGGATCGATCTAATTGTCTCAATCTGTTAGTTATACGGGGAACCATTCCCAAGCATCTCATGAATGGTTTACCAGAGACTATGGCTGCCAGCCTATTTCTCACTACTATGGCAGAAAGGTACAAGGTTAATAAAATGTCGAAAGGTGAACCCCGATGATAAATTCTGATTGCAAGGTCTTATAATAGTGCTGGATGGGTTCGAAAGCATATGTTTTAGAATGATTGCAGGTGATAAGTTAAAATCTTTTGAGATTCCTATTCATGACAGTTTTATCATTAACCATACCTTTAATTCTTTACCTCCCAAGTTTAGCCAACTTAAGACTGCCTTAAATACTCAAAATGAAAGTTGGACACTTGATGAACTGATTTATAAGTGTGATGCTGAAGAAAACCAACTTGAAAGTGAGGGTTTAGCTACTGTCATGTTAGTCTCTCATCCCCAACCAAACCCTAGGCCTATGCATCATACTTCTCATAAGGGTAAAGACTTTGGTAAGCATGCTAGATATGTTCAACCTAAGAATGGTATGAAGAAGTCAATCAAGTGTTATTTTTGCAAGAAAATAGGCCATATGAAAAAGGGTTGTCTTAAATACAAGGTTTGGTTGGAAAAGCAAGATAAGACTAAAGGTAATCCCTTGGCTCACGTTTGTTTTGAATCAAATTTAGTAAATGTTCCGTCAAATTCTTGGTGGCTTGATAGTAAACTGCTCATGCTATTTCACCTTATAGGGGTGAGTCCGAAGAGTCAGAAGCGACACTCGAGTTGCTAATAATGCCGGTTAAAGTGACTTTGATTTCAACACCTCTTTGGATAAATCGGGATATTGTATGAATTTGCACTCAAGCCGTTATCACTTAATTCTACCAATATCGCTATGGTGTTTTGATTGGATTGTTTATATAAACTGGCTCCTCTAATGATGAATGGTGAATATATTTTGCATACTGATAAAGCAACATCCAAGAGATCACAAATCCAAGAGAGGTCTTCCATGTTGTGGCATAAACGTTTAGGTCATACAACAAGAGAAAGAGTTGAAAGGTTGATAAAAAAAATGCTATATTACCATCTCTTGATTTTAAGGATATGGAGTTTTGTGTGGATTGTATTAGAGGAAACTTTCCAAGACTAAAATAAAGGAGCAAGTCAGAGTGGTGTTTTGTCGAGATTGTTCATAATTTCGATATCAGGTCTCGTATTCCAATTACTATATATGGTTTCCTCTAGGGTTTTTCTCACTCATTGATGATTTTTCTCAAGTATGGTTATCTTTATTTGATTAAAGAAAAATAAGACGTTCTAGACAAATTTAAAGTGTTTAAACTCGAGGTTGAGAAACAATTAGGAAAAATCATAAAGATCGTGAGATCTCGACCAGGTGAATATTATGGCGCATATGGGGATGTAGGAACATATGGGCTCTTTTGCAAAATACTTACAGGATTGTGGGATAGTTGTTAGTATACATGATCTCGAACTCGAGCAAATGGTGTGGCCGAAAGGCGTAATCGCAAGGACATGATGAGGAGTATGATGTGTAGGTCTAACATTCCTAAATACCTTTGGGGTGAAGCAATAAAAATTGCCAATTATATCCTTAACAGAGTTCCCAGCAAATCTGTCCCTAAAACACCTTTTGAATTATAGACAAGTAGAAAGTGTGACACCCCTATCCCAAGGGTCTCGTTGACAACTTGTCAACCTACGAAAACAGATGGGTGTCGAGTAACTCGACACCACACCATCATATCCCATTTATTGGGATCCATAATTTAACAAAAAATCGGATAGAGTCTCCTCTGTATGGGAAACTCTATCCAAAATACAAACTCAGATAACACATCACATGACCTGACCCCGGCTCATAGTGCTCACACCGGTCATTCATGAAGTCATAGCGACCACTTGATCCCCATTCAACCATACCCGAATACTATACATGAAACTAGCAGAGGATATGTTTACAAGAGTTCAATTATACACTCTTATACAAAATGATATATTAAAACTGATCGTTCTAATATACATATACAAAATATGGTCCAAAGCCACATCCGACTTTCTTCATATGTGCAGTCCCGAATGTGGGTCAGCCACTTGCACCTAACTTGTACATGAAAGGGGGGTCCCATGATGGGGTGAGCAAAGCCCAGTAGTGATAATCTCCTACAAGGGTTACTCCCCACCTAAGTGCTTATACAATGATTGAACCAACCCATACTCATCCTGTGACGCCCCTTACCCGACCCGACCCGCTTGGGCGGATCCAACCGAAACCGATGCCACTAAATCACCTGTACTACTCAAATCATATCTTGCGAAGGGATTACGAAATTGGCAAGCCTCCATATAAACATTTACATTTAACAAAATCCATTTACAATGGTGGCATCCAAGCTCTTTTCAAAATGATTTACAAAATAGATGCGTTCGTATTCAAATTGTTTATACAAAATATCCATATCAAAAAGAAACACATGAAATGAGGCACATGTCGGAGCATAATTCGAGATTTCTTTCTTTATGACTCAACGCTTTCCCCGATCTCGGGGTCCACTATCGATCACTATCTATCACTGCACCGGGCGCATCGTAAACAATATGCTAAGCATTTCATGCTTTCTTAGTGGTTCTATACAACCATTCCTCGCCCAAATTAAATCAATTTATGTGAATTTAATAATTCAGAACTTTCAATCATTTGGATGTTCAATATAAATACATTACATATACTTTGTTATATATATACAATAAATTATAGTTCATTGATCATCCCATAAATACATTTTCATAATCAATACTTCACAATCTCAAATCAATTCAAATATGCTCACAAATTCAATTTAGTTTTGACATTCAATTCAATTCTGAAAATCAATCTGGGCTTCCGAAAATAAATCTCGCTTACGCTAATCAATCTTATGTCAATCACTTCGCCATGCCAATCAATCTGGCCGCCCATTAATTCAGCTTATGCCCATCACCCGCTATGCCCTAACGCATTTAACCTATGTCTTCGATATACCGGATATCAGAGTCACCGGCACGGCCCCGCTGGCCGCAGCCTAAGATCACATGGTTTTATAACACAAGCACGGAACCTACTGGTCGACCGGTTATAAATAATCAAATAGTGAACTACCGATACGGTCCCGTTTGGGTCAGCTGACGGAGCGACACATCAATAGTTCAAGAAGATCGCTATTTGACCCTATTGGTATAAATTAATCTATCCTTAATGCGAAATAAACTAACATTCTATTAAGGGCGTCTAAATCCTTTATAGCAAAATATAAGACAATATGTACGTCAGATAAACGCTTTATTTTCAATAATCACAAATTTTTATACGCAAATATTTCACAATCACTTTTCTCAAATCAATTAAATCAATTCAATATGCTTTAGGAACAACATGCAAAACTCAAACGAGGAATGTGGAGTCGGGTAGAACAAAACCCAAAATATTTGCACTTTGATTCCAACTGAATTTCAATCACGCTACTTTTCTCCTCGTCATCCCTATTCCAAAACCATTAAAGAACAATATTATTCAAGTGTACTAGTGGTTTTGGTTAGGATTGATTTTCGGAGTTTAATATGAGTTCCAATTTAAACACATTCTATATGTATAATATTCAATTAATCGTTTTCCATAGCCAGTAGCACTCGAATCGGAGTCTGACGTAGGAGTTGGGGACCTTCCGAAGTCGAGGTCATACACAAGCCACAACTCGAATCGACGAGCGCACTGGAACTGACGAGCCTGCCCACCGGTCAAACATCTTCTATACCAGGAATACACGTATTCTCGCTCAATGGGGATTTTACAGTTCAAGAACACCCAAATCTGAGTTCAAACTACGAGATATTACTTCTTCCGGGTTGTGGAGGTCACAGAATAACTTTGACGAAATGACTAACCGACGAGCCGCACTGAAGTGACGAGCTCAGTCAAACACCTTGGTCTGACATCTAACATCCTCCTCAGGCATATGAATGTATTCGACCTACGGGCTTTTATGTGAGTCTAAGAACACCCAAACTCCGAAGTTCAAACGAAGGAGATATGACCTTCCGTCGAGGTCATGCGTGAGTCAACTTTGACGAGTCAATTCGAATCGACGAAAGCACCGCTGGACGAATTAACGCTTGACTCCACCAATCGCTGGACTCCACCAATCGTTGATCTGCGCACCGCTGGACGACCACTATTTGATCTAATTCACCGCTGACCCAATCAACGTCGATTTGACCACCGCCGGGACGACCACCGCCGACGACCACTCATTTGATCTACCAATCGCTTGATCTAATAATCGCTTGACTCCACCACCGCTTGACTCCACCAACGCTTCGACGACCACGGTTTGACGACCACCATTTGATCGACCACCGCTGACTTAATAATCGCTTGGATCGACCATCGTTGGACGGCAATTCTAGCTTGACGACCGCCTACGACCACCGACCCAATTGACTGTTCAGAGTAAAAAGACCATAACTTGGTTTACATAAGTCCGAATTAAGAAATTCAAAAGCCTAACATCAAGTTCATTGATGTGCTACACTTCACAGAAGGACTTACTACCAGCTCTTCTTTATTTCGGATTCAAAAGCCCGTTCTAAGGCACGGCTAGTTGACCCGAATCGATTAAATCGATCTTAATTAGATTTAGCTGGGCTGACCTCATTAAAAGGACTATAACTTAGTCTGCAGAACCAAATCGAGAAATTCAAAAGCCTAACATCAAGCTAATTGGATGTGGCTACAATTTACTAGAAGGACGCACTACCACTTCCTCACTTCGCACCCAAGTAAAAATCAGCTCTAAGGTTCAGTTAGTTGCGCACTACCACAATGTGGTGGCTTCCCATGGTTTAAAATGCAACCAAACTTTCCCCGGCGCCGATAATCAATTAACAACTTTTGTGGTAGAAGAAGAATTAAGTAGGAGAAGACCTACTCATGGAGTTTGTCGAAGTCCCCGGTCTCGTCTCTACTTGTAGCTCTTGTCACTAGGAAGGATCTCCCTTCGTAAGCCACGGAGACCTATGGTCTCGATCGTTTAAAATCTAGAGAGAAGGTGGAGCCTCTCTCTCTAACTTTCCTTTCGATTTTTCTTTCTTATGGATCACTTCTTAATCGTACGTATTTTTAAAAAGGAGAAGCTTCCTCCCTCTTTCCTACATGCCATGTCAATTCCTTTGATTTTTTTCCTTTTACTCATTTATTCCTCCTAATATCACTTAGACATATAAACTTATTTACAATTGACCCTCGTCCCCATTTTACAATTTCTATATTTTCTGTTTTTCACTTGGGTTCCATTCGATTCAACAATCATCTAATCAATATTAAAAAAATCTTAAAATACCCAAGTTGGCTCAATTATACCCGGAATATATAATAATTTTTATTATAAAAATTTTAGGGTATTTTTGGGGTGTTACACATCCAAGTGAAAATGTCTACATGAATGTCGTATGTCATGAATGGAATGTCTTCATGCCCATATCCCGGGTCACTCACCGACTCCCTTACACATGCCTATGCTGGGTAGACAACCGCCACCGTAGTACCAATGACACATATATGTGAGCCCCCACCGCTCACCAATACCCAATGCAAGTGCCAATGACTGACTAATCCCGAGTCAATCCCAACTCCTATCACACAAATCGAAGTCTATGTAATAATCATGACCCTGTGTCTTCTTTGGGTAACAGAACTTTTCGGATCACACCGCGGGTCTCTTACACCTATGTTCTAATGATAAACATGACCATGTGTCTTCTTTAGGCTACAGAACTTTTCGGATCACACCGCGGGTTTCTTACACCCATGTTCCAGGCTTTTCACCTGAGGGGGTTAACGGTCCCCTTCTTGCTCCGCCCAACACACATTATTTATATTTCTTTTTATTTTTCTTTTGCTTTGAACAGTGAGTCATTTATTGGACGTCGTCCAAAGTACAAGCTCACTACCCATTCATCAACACTGATGATGGATGATCATACCCATGCACACACACCCAATATGATGATGTCCCCGCGGCATATGCAATGCTGTCACTCGCAATTTCTTATGTTACATGCATGATGCACACTACATGAACCATTCCTCATAAGTTGCACTTCATGTCAATTACCATGCAAACATATATCGCAAGCATATATGTTCCCTATATTTCATGCCGATATATATATATATATATATATATATATCGTATCAAGCATATTAGCATCCATCAATCCATGACTAAACAAATAATGTCATATAGTCTTCCTTAGGTTAACTCATGGCAAATTCACCAATACAATAGCCTATAACATGTCATGTAATGGTCATGTCAAAAACCCGCTATTCACATCACACAAATCCAAGCAACCTGCACACTTGATGCAAAACATAGATTTTTAATGTTAAGTGATCACCCACTGTCCTACAAATACATGGTTGACCCGACTCAATGGGCTTTCCATAGAGTTCATGAACACTCCAAACAGTTTGGACGAAGAAGTTATGGTCAGTCCTAAGTTTGAGGCCAACAATAAAAATGACACCAGGTCCTCCCGAATTTCCTGTTGCACACCATAGCTTGATGCTCCACTTTGAATGAATTTCAGAGTCCAAAGGGGTCGGAATTTGGATATACCTATTTCAAGGAGATATGTTATCCTCTAAGTCTAGTTTACTCAGAAATGTGAATCACTCAATT
>JAEQBH010009628.1:0-79783 GCA_016808115.1 Tetrastigma voinierianum | reverse complement strand
ACCATCTCGAGGTAGTGTACCACGGATCTTGTAGAGTCGGGCCGAGATCGAGATCGTCTAAGTATACCACCACGAATGAACCCGTGAAGTCGAATAGACATCATCTATGAGGTTACAAATGTACAGGAGCATTAGTCAAACCAAAAGGCATAACTAAAATTCAAACTTCCATACCGAGTTACACATGTAGTCTTTGCCTCAGTCTCCTTCAAATTTCACGCGACTCGCTAATATCCCGATCGCAAGTCTAGCTTCGCGAAGTACTTCTATTTGCTCAATCGATCAAACAAATTATACCCAGTATCTGGACACTTGTCTCGATCGTGACTTTATTCGCCCGGTAATCACATCCGCGCCCCATCTTGCTTCTTCCTCGGGAACAAAGACTGCTCCATACTACATTCGATCGGAGAATTCGCATCCAAAGAACTCCGCAACCGTCTTAACTCTTCTAACTTCGCGGATCTATCCGATAGGGAGTTTCGAAAGGTGAGGTCTCGACCCCGGCACGAGCTCTATCTCGATGATCCGTCCGTCTTCTGCGCCTTCTAGGCAACTCTAGAGGTATAACACGCTGAAATCTCCCGCATAGGCGCAGGTATCCGGCACTCGACTTGTTCGTCCTGGCCGATCTCGATCATTGCCGCGACATATGCGTGCTCACCCTTCCTAAGGCCTTTCGTTGCGTGGCGCATAAGGTCTTCTCCCGAAGGTCTCTTAGGCGCTTTGGCCGATGTTGCCACAAAGCATGGTCAGTTTCTCATCCATGATCAACAAACATCTAAGTAAGCAGAACAAGGTTACCCTGCCTGAAGAAATCTGTTTAATATGAAATCAAAATCATCCAAAGGAACACTAAGGAAGCTCATCACACTTTCCAATCCCCCATCCAATTGCCATGTTCTTTCCATACCATGCCTCAGGTTTCGCTATTTTTACTCGCCAGCTTGCCGTCATCTTTACAGCTTCAAACCGAAACCGTCTTCCCTGCTGGATGGGTACCAGGTCGCCCCACCGCCCACCAATGCCACAATTTTCGCCCTCCGGCCAAGAACCTCAACATACACCACCCTCCGTGAGTCGCCACCCCGCATCGTATCTCAACAACCTAAGAGGCTCGGGCTCTCAGGGCCTCTGCCCTATCTTCCCCTTCTTCACTCTTGAGTGCATCGAGCTTCTCCTTCTTCAAGTAATCCTCGCCGATGTGGCCCATCGCAGCAAAGCATCCCGACCGGCCTCGGTAGCTTGTGAGGAAGTCGCCTCTCCCCACTTTAGCCTCGCAGATCCTCGCGCTTCTTCCAACCCTCGCTCCACTTTGAGGCTCATCCGACTCTCCTGTCGACTCCTCACAGGGCCTTCCCCAAATGTGGGAGTGAGAAGAGGTCACTCAGAATGGATAGCACCACGCCGCTACGCCGAGCCCATCCCCGCAATCCTGACATGAAGTTGAAATACCTTGTCTACTCGGACATGTCCTCGATGTCAAGGATCAACGAAGCAAACTCCTTCACATAATCTCTCGATCGAGCCCGTCTCGCTTCGCTTTCTTCGTGAGATTTCCTCGCCATCCACGCCAGTTCGTGGGTAAGAACCGATCTTTTCGCTTCCTTTTTCAAGATCTCCCAGCCTCGATCTGGCTCCGCCAAATAGCCAGCTGCTGCCGGGCCGTTCCGTCCGCCACCAGCCAGATCACCGCCAAATACATAGTGGTTATCACACTGCTCACCCACCGGTATTCGAAAGCAACATGAAATATTGCTCCATGTCCCGTGAGGAAATTCTCTAAGTCTTTTATCGCGCGCCACCAAAAGTCTCGCTCAGTATCGCACCTTCTCGCAGGAGGCTGGGACCAAGAAGAGATGCATGCGCCGCACCACCGCCGTCAAAGAACACGATCTCCCCTCTAGAGATCCGATCCGCCTCGAACTCCTACGGCCTCGCATTCGATCATGGAACGTCCCCATCCGCCTCTACTCGCCTATCTCGTCTCCATCAATTCCTCGTGAGTCATCGCAGATCTGCGATCGCGGACCAGCCGAAAGGGTGGAATCTCGCCTGGCCATTGCCTATCTCCGTCATTGCCCGGATTAATTCGGTGCCTACTCTACTTCTATCCTGCTTACTGTCACGCAGCCGCATCAACCGCCATCCTCGCTTGGCCATCCGCGTGGCTCGATACCAACCGGCTTACACGCTTTCGCTTCGTGCGCGCCAGAACCCGCTAAAGCCACAAACCTTCTCGATGCCTCACTATTCTCTCTCGAACACAAGGGCTTACTTCTGGCACTTTCCCAACTCGTATTTTATTAGCTACTAAAATACAAGACACTAAGATAGTCTCCCACACTCCTGTGGCTCAATGCTTTTCGTGATCCAACTCCGTAGAACATACAATGAATTAACCAAGTGAGCACGTTGTGCCCTTATATAGGATGCTCAAGGGCAATCCTTGTACAAATACGACTAAGAGTCCTACTCTAACTCTAGTCTTCAACCAAAGAATAAAGACAAATCCCCGCATTGGGGAGTCCCGACAACTGAAACCCCACACACAGCCCACACGCATTCCCACCACGCAGGAGTCCCCGCCTGGGGAGTCCTGTCTCGCCTGGGGAGTCTCTCCCGCCCGGGAGAGACCCTCCCGCCTAGAGTCCAGCCCCGCGAGGAGTCTTTTCCCGCCAGATGAGTGAGTCCTTCCCGCTGAGTCCTATCTCCCGCCCCAGGAGTCCTTCCCGTGATAGACCTCGGTCGCAGGGAACTCTTGTCATGCACTCTGATTAGGATGCTCGCGCCCAAGGCTCTCGCCCATAAATAGCCGACATTCGCCTCCCCCACCGACTCGTTTGGGCCTCTGAAGTGCCACGTCCCAGCCCTCAGGCCGTGAGTGCCAGGATGTTGATCAGGCGCGCCCCGGACGGGATTTTTGTCGCTTCTTCCCTCACGTGGCGTACCGTCACGCCAGGCCTCCGACACACGTGTTTTCCCAACTTCTGCCTTGCTCGCTTCCCCAGCGCCATGGGCCAAGGCGTACCGCCTCAGCCGCACCCGACCTGGCGTTATCTACCGAGGGCCAAAGAGGCCACTATCCTACCATCGAGTTGATAGGCGTATATTTGAATGATGCGCCGCCAAGATCGCACGGGCCGCGCGATCCGGTCGAAGCATCATGAATCATCAGAAAGAATCCGCATAGCCCGCTTCGACCTTTTATCTATCAAATGCATCCCTTCCGTAAGCTCCGGTTTGTTGCACGTATTAGCTTCCAGTAGAATCATTTACGCTATCCCGTGCAGCGTACCATCAAACAAACTATAATCGATTTAATGAGCCATTCAGCTTCACAAATCGAATTAGTTCATACTTACACATGCATGGCTTAATCTGAGACAAGCATATGACTACTCGGGCAGATCAACTAGCATCTTGTGCACCGTCAAGTCCGTGATGCGCCTACCCTAGACCACACCGGTGCTCTGAGGGCAGCGTAGCCGACGTCAGACATACGCCTAGCGATGAACGCTGCTCTGCACAGGTGATCATTAGATCCCATGCCCGTGTTAAGGTTCCGCGATCCGAGAGCACACCATCATCATGGCCCATTAGAAACCCCTTCGCATGGTCACACGCGTGGGAGGCCATGGAGCACTCCATGACGCCAGAAGGTCCACTCGCCCCATGAGCAGAGCTGATGGAGAAAGGCACATTCGGAGAAAATTCCATCGATCGAAGGCAACATGCGAACCATTATCGCGATGCCCAAGGGGCTTGATTCAAGCGCTTTGTAGCTAGGAATGAGAGGGACGTGGGGGTACAGTTTTGCACGAGCAAGGAGCCTACCAACCCATTACCCAAACACTACCACGCCATCGTCAATTTCAAGATGCACCACACACCGAACCGCGACTAGTCGGGAGTCGCTCCAAGAAGCAATACTAAGCAAATAAGTGATGCCTTTAGAAAATCTAATAGGTATGAGAAGAATGATAACACTATTTCCAAGCAACCGAATAGTTGGTCAAGCAACAAGATGCTTCCAGATGCCAGCATTGTACCTGCTGTACCTGCCACCATGTCTAGGCAATGAACTATGCCGAAAGACCGTGCCCAGTGCATGGCATGGTACTAGTCGAGGCAACATGCGTTCAGGCATGCACCGCCAAGGCAATCGCGCGCCTAGGCATGTCATGGCACTAGTCCTGTGCACCGTGCTTAAAAAGGCACTACAGAGGAACCGTGCCTGTGCAAGGCACTAAGCCAAGGAACTCCTACTCAGGCAAGGCACTAAGCCAAGGAACCTCGCTCTAGCAAGGCACTAAACCGGTGGAACCACGCCCAGGCATGGCACTAGCACCATGCCCAGGCATGCACTAAAGCCGAGGCTTCATGCCCAGGCACACTAAGACAGCACCGTGCCTGTACCTAAGCACTAAGCGAGGCACCATGGCTGTGGAAATCTGTAGATGCATGCTTGCAACGTGTGAACATCCGCCTATAGGGCCTGGGGGTTACAAGCAAAGATCGCGCCTTAGGCAACGAGTCGACAAAGACCGCATGGGAGAGCTAGCAATCGGATCGCCTAACCGTACGTGCACCTGACGTCGAGGACTCAAAGAGCACGCCCATGCCACAAGTGGCATGGGTGTGCACGGGCAAAGACGCGAAGGCAACGTGCCCAGGGCCACGGCACCATGCCCAAGCAAGGCACTAAGCCGAGGCACACCATGCCTAGCATGCACTGGGTCGAGGCATCGCGCCAGCATGCACTGTGAAGGCACCACGGGCTAGGCATGCACTAAACTGGAGGCACCACGCGCCTAGGCTACGCCCCGTGCCTAGGCATGAACTAGGGCCAAAGAAGACTAGGCCGCACTAGGCCGATAAGACCCCATTCAGGCATTACTAGGCCGAGGCACCGGGCCCGTGCATGCACTAGGCCGAAGCACCCGTCGAGGCACGCACTAGGCCGAGGCACCCCCGTCGAGGCATGCACTGTGCCGAGGGGCACCATGCCCGTGCAAGGCACTAGCCGAGGCACCGCCGAGGCACTGCACTGTGCCGAGGCACCCCCGTCAGGCATGCACTCAGCCGAGGCACCATGCCCAGCAAGGCATCAAACAGGCAACTTGTCGAGGGGTACGCACTAAAGCCAGCACCATGCCTGCAAGGCGGAGCAACCGAGGCACCGTGGTTCAGGCAAGGCCAGGTCGGCGCACCATGCCCAAGCAAGGTACTGTGCCGGTGGGCACCATGCTCCAGCAAGGTACTAAGTCGGCGGCACCATGTCTAGGCAGGCTGCACCAGCCGCGCACCATGTCTGTGCAAGGCACAGTCGAGGCACCCCGTCTGTGCATGCACCAGGCCGAGCAACCGCGGCTCAGGGGCAAGGCATTTCCAGGTCGGCGCACCATGCCCAGCAAGGTATCAGGCACCGTGCCTGAGGCATGCACTAGGCGAGGCAACGCGGGGAACGAGGCATGCCTTCGCCAAGCAACGCGTGGGGCAAACGTGGGGAACGTAGAGGCATGCTTCGCAACGTGGGGGAACGCCTCGTCCATGCTCGCAGCCATGGGCAAGCAAATATGCATCTTAGGCAACGGACAATAACGACCGCGTGGGAGAAAGAATGGTCATTGTCTAGCTCTACCAAAGAATCTGACATGTCTGAGGCTTCAGGTGGAGATAGATACTTTCCATGCCACGAGTGGTACGGGTGTGTGCATCGCCGGGGCAAAAGACGCAATGGTCACAGAGCTCAGCTCTGCAAGCAACACTAAGCCCATAGAGGCAACCACCTCAGTTACTGAAAGAATATGCTTCCTTTTCGAAAAATCCCGGAGTGAGACATCACACATGTCAGAGGGGAGACATAATGGCAAATTTTAACCAGAAAGCGATTTTAATTCGCTTTTTTGCAGATTCTCTTTATAATAATTATACATGTACAAGAAAAAAAGAAGAAAAAAAAAAATTTGGACGCAGTAAAATATTTATTTTTACTATTTACTAGAAAATAGGGGAAAATAGGGAAAATAGGAGAAAAATAGTAAAATATTTTTAAAATTCATTTTTCAATGGGAAAATATTTGGGACCAGAATTGATCGATTTGAAGTGGAGGAAATATTTTATTTTAATTTATTTACTAAAATAAAGTAAAAATGTGTGAAAACAGGGAAAAATAGGGAAAATAAGGGAAAAGAATTGATTTAAGATTTGACTAATGAATGCAACATTTTACTATAAAATATTAATATTTGATAATATTTTAAATGAAAAAGGATAATTTTAAATTTTTTTTCTCTCTAAAAATATAGGAATATAAAGGGAAACATGGGAAAAGGTATTGAAAACATTTTTTGTCATGAGAAATGATATTTTGAACAATGAATGATAAGAAACAATGGAATAGAAACGAAAGTACGGTTAGGGGAAGTTGACATAGTAGGTGCGAATGCCACCACATTGTTCGTGCAATGGCACGGAGACAACAGTGGTCGGCACCATCAATATCACGAGGCACCTATCAATATTGCAAATTACATTTCGCACGATGGAATCCGTTACCGTGGGCGCAGCAAAGCACTGTGCCGAGGCACCGTGGTGTCATGGTGGCATGCACAAAGCGATCTGTGGCGAGGCCCCGTGGTGTCTAGGCATGATGAAGCACTCGTGACCGATGGGGCCCTGTCTGTGCAATGGCATGGCATCAGCGCCGAGGCCCCGTGCCTAGCATGACAAAGCTCTAGACCGAGGCCATGTCTGTGCATGGCATAAGATTGTGCCGAGGCCCCGTGTGTTCCAGGCATGGCATGGCATAAAGACTCAGCCCGAGGCCCCGCAGAAACGAGATGGCATGCCATAGCACTACCCCGAGGCCCCGAGGCCCCGTGGGTCTAGGCATGGCATGCCATAGCACTACCCCGAGGCCCCGAGGCCCCGTGTGTCTAGGCATGGCATGCCATAGCACTACCCCGAGGCGCCGAGGCCCCGTGGGTCTAGGCATGGCATGCCATAGCACTAGCCCGAGGCCCCGAGGCCCCGTGTGTCTAGGCATGGAATGCCATAGCACTAGCCCGTGGCCCCAGGCGCGGGAGGCCCTGCAGCCAGGCATGGCATGCCATAAGACTCAGCCCGAGGCCCCGTGTGCAGCATGGCATGCCATAAAGACTCAGCCCCGAGGCCCCGTGTGTCTGTGCACATGGCATGCCATAGCACTACCGAGGCCCCGAGGCGCGAGGCCAGGTGAAACCGGCATGGCATGCCAAGACTAGGCGCGGAGGCTTGCAAGTCTAGGCATGGCATATAGCACGCCTGTGTGTCTGGGGGTACAGAGCAAGACTGTACTCGAGGCCCCGTGTGTTCAGTATGGTGATTCAGCACTAAACTCGAGGCCCCGTGTGTCTAGGCATTGGCATGCCATAGCACTAGGCGCCGAGGCCCCGTGTGTTTAGGCATGGCATGCCATAGCACTAGGCGCCGAGGCATCGCGGTGGCCCAGGCATGGCATGGCATAGCACTAGCCTAGCCCCGTGTGTCTAGTACGGTACGGCACAAAGACTAAAGCCGAGGCCCCGTGTACCCAGCATGGTACGGGCATAAAGACTGTGCCGAGGCCCCGTGTTCAGGCATGGCATGCCATAGCACTAGACCGAGGCACCGGGTCAGGCATGGAATGCACATCTACGATAAATAAACCTCAACCCTAAAAACAATGTTTTAAACTAGATGAGTTTAATCTTGCATGGCACGGCACGGCACTGGTGCCGAGGCACCCGCCCGCGCACACCAGCCAATCATCGGTCAGTAATGCCACGGGCACAAGGCCGAGGCACCGCGTCAATCGGGCCGTGTCGCAGGCATGCCAAGGCACTAGGCCGCGCTAATCGCCTAAAGCACTCGCCGGCGCACCGCTCCGTGATGCGACGCACTAAAGCCTCAATCACCGTGCCTCAGTACGCCATGGCACCAGTCGAATCACCGCGCTCAGGCAATGTCGCGGCACTAGGTCGAGGCACCACCGCGTTTAGGCGCGCACCGGCCGAGGCACCGCGTCTCGTGCCATGACACTCAGTCAATCACTCCGCCAGCATGCCATGGCACTAGCCTAATCACCGCGCTCCAGCATGTCATGGCACTAGCTCGAGGCACCGCGCTTTAGTAAGCACCGTCGAGGCATCGTAGCCGTGCCATGACGACTGAGCCGACGTTTGCCCAGGCATGTCATGGCACTAGACTCAGGCACCGCGCTCCGTGCCACGACACTTAGTAGTCGAATCACCCGCCTGTGCATGCCATGGCACTGTCGAATCACCGGCGAGGCATGTCATGGCACTAGGCCGAGGCACGCGTTTAGCGTTAATACGGCCGAGGCAACTGCTTAGCGCTACGGCCTGCAGGCACTGCGCCTGTGCCATGACACTAGCCGAATGTCGCTTGGGGGCATGTCACGGAGACTCAGACCGAGGCACCGTGCCCGTGCCATGGCACCAGTCGAGGCACCGCGGTCTGTGCCATGGCACTCCAGGGCCGAGGCACCGCCCAGCCATGGCACCAGGCTTCGAGGCATCGCGCCTTGGCATGTCATGGCACTACAGCCAGGCACCGCGCGCGCACGCCTCGAACAGCCGAGGCACCCCGTGTCGGCATCACCAGCCATGGCAACTCGCCTAGGCAAGGCATATGGCAAGGGGAACCCTTGTCCAGTACGTCACGGCACTAGGCCACCAAGGCACCGCGGCTCCTGGCATGTCAGCGCACCAGCTCGTGCACCGGGTAGCTTAGCAAGCACCCGGTCGGCGCAACCGCAGCCAGCAAGCACTAGGTCAATCACCGCGTTCAGCATGTCATGGCACTAGGCTCCAGCACCGCCCAGCACGTCATGGCACCCAGGCCAGGCAATCGCGCCCGTGCATGTCATGGCACTAGGCCCGTGCACCGTGCCTGTGCATGTCATGGCACCAGCCGAGGCACCGGCGCCCGTGCATGCTCACCCACTAGTTCAATCAACGTGCCCAGCATGTCATGCGGCACTAGCCCAGCACGCGGCTCAGGCAAGCACAAGCAGCGGAATCACCGCGCCTAGGCATGTCATGCAGGCACTAGGCCCAGCGCCGTGCCTGTGCAAGCATTGCTGGGTCGAATCACCGCGCTTGCAGACAACACAAGACTAAAGCCGGCAAGACTGCGTGTCTGGCAAGCACTCGTCGAGGCACCGTGCCTAGCAAGCACTTGGCCGAGGCACCGTGCCTGGGCAAGCACTAGGCCGACGCACCGTGCCTAGGCATGTCATGGCACTAGGCCGAATCACCGTGCCTAGGCATGGCACTAGGCCGAATCACCGTGCCTAGGCAATGGCACTAGGCCGAATCACCGTGCCTAGGCATGTCATGGCACCAGTCGAATCACCGTGCCTAGGCATGCACTACGCCGAATCACCGTGCCTAGGCATGCCATGGCACTAGCCTAGGTCGAGTAGAATCGTGACTAGGCATGTCACTAAGACTCAGTCCGAGGCACATTGCCTAGCACGACCTCAGCTGGGCAAATAGTGACTAGGCATGCCATGGCACCAGCGTCGAGGGCACCGTGGTCTAAGCATGGCCTACCAGCATGGGAGGCAAAGATGTAATATCATGGGGGCGGGAGGCAAGATGTGATATCATAGCGGGGAGGCAAGATGTAATGGCAATGGCTCCGGCACAGCACACCACACTACGCCTGAATCCGCTTCACCACTGGATCGAGGCAACATGTTCACGAATGGATCAGCATCATCGAGGCACCATGGCATAGCCCGTAAAAGCTTTAGTCGTGGCCGTCCTGAATTCGCCATTTCGATTTCGAAGGCAATCGTCACCCAATCCGCTTCTCATTTCGCTTAGCTTTATTCCATACGCATGCTTTATCCGTCGACCTAAGCATTTTGCTCAATCCACAAGGGGTTTCCGCACCACCCCGTAACGCTCCAACCTCTAGCTCCGAGGGACGAAAAAGGAAACGCGTGGATCTGGGTCGAGGAGGGATTCAACCTGAGCGACATAGGGCTGAATCTCGCGGATCGTGGCAAAGAAGGCCACTCGCCACTTACACACCCCGTCGCGTGAGTATTTAAGTCGCCTCGCAGCTGATTCTCACCCGCGCCAGCCGAATAATGCTTCATAGCGGCCCACACCTGCTTGTCCAATCGCGAGGACCTCGACCAAGGACACGTGCCTCAGCCGAGGCCCCTACCGAGGGTCTAAGAATCGGCGACGGGCGCACGCTGCCGCTTTCAGCCCGATTCTCGACTTAGAGGCGTCTCAACATATAATCCAAATATGACGGTAGCTTCTCGCACATCGGCTTTTCAACCAAGCGATGACCAATTGCGAACTCAATCCGCCTCTCGTACTAGGTTGAATTACTACTGCGACACCGTCATCGCAGGGTAAACTAACCTGCCTCACTTACCTGGCCTAAACCCAGCCACGCTCCCTATCGGTAAGTGAACAATCCAAATACTTGGTGAATTTCGTCACAATGACAGAAGAGCCGACATCGGCGATCGTGCTAACGCCGCGCATGAACGCCGCGCTACAAGCCGCTTATCCCCCGTGGTAACTTTTCTCTGACACCTCTAATTTTCCAAATTCAAGGTCTAAAGGATCGATAGGCCACGCTTTCATCGCTCAGATTCGTGACCGAAATCGTAATCAAACGAGCTTTTACCCTTTGTTCCACACGAGATTGCTCGCTGAAGCCTATCTTAGGACACCCGCGTTATCTTTTAATGACAGCCGCCTACCAAACTCCCCACCCGACAATGTCTTCGCCCGATCG
Organism: Tetrastigma voinierianum; assembly: GCA_016808115.1. NCBI lineage: Eukaryota > Viridiplantae > Streptophyta > Magnoliopsida > Vitales > Vitaceae > Tetrastigma > Tetrastigma voinierianum. The sequence goes on along the minus strand of JAEQBH010009628.1, from coordinate 68,967 downwards.
AGCGCGAGCCGCCTCGGGTCCAAAAAGAGGGATGTTCCCGCTCCGATTCAACACAAGTAAAATAACGTTAAAAGTAGTGGTATTTCACTGTCGCCGTTTCCGGCTCCCACTTATCCTACACCTCTCAAGTCATTTCACAAAGTCGGACTAGAGTCAAGCTCAACAGGGTCTTCTTTCCCCACGATTCCGCAAGCCCGCTCCCTCGTCAGTGTGGGTTTCACTGATAGTAGATGTGACAAGTGGGAATTAATCCATTCATGCGCCTACCACTGGGGATGACGAGGCATTTGGCCAACCTTAAGAGAGTCATAGTTACCCCGCCGCTTAATTCGCTGCTTTGGTTGAATTTCTTCACTTTGACATTCGTGAGCACTGGTAGAAATCACATCAAGGCGGAGCATCCGCAGGACCATCGCAATGCTTTGTTTTAATTAAACACGGATTCCCTTGTCCGCATTCGGGCCTGAAGTCGACCGCTCGACGCCTCGGAAGCCCCCGAGGGAGCCGCCTGGGGCCTCGTCTCTCGGCCGGCAAGACGCTACGACTCGCTTCGCCGGAGCAGCCGAGCAAATTAATCGAGATACCGACGTTCTGGATCGTGGACTTCGCGTTCGTACCCCTCGTGAGCCAATCCTTTCCGAGGTTACGCAATCCATTTTGCCGACTTCCTTGCCTACATTGTTCCATCACCGTAGGTCGTTTCACCTTGAGACCTCGAGCGCTGCTATGAGTACGACGGGCGTGGAGGCACTCCTACCCCCTCCGGATTTTCATGGCCAGCCGAGCGCACCGACACCACGACGCAGGCGCTTCTTCCGCACTACCGATTCTACCTACGAGCCGTTTGTGGTGGGCTGGGCCGCAACGTAAAGATAATCCTTCCCAGGCCCTCGACGACGCCTCCTGACTCCTAACGCGTCGCCACCGCCACGCCCGGCCTCGTGAATGTTAACCCCGATTCCTGACGTCGCAAGGCAGACGCTATGATCGGCTTCCCCGCCTCTTAGGATCGACTCAACCATGTGCAAGTGCCGCTCACATGGAACCTTCCCCTTCGCCTCCCAAAGTTCCTATTTGAACATTTGCTACTACCACCAAGATCCGCACCGACGGGTCGTCCGGCCGGCTCGCGCCTGTGCTCGCATACGACCGCCGCGCCTCCTACTATCGAGGCCCGGCCCCGCCCTCGACTCCGGGCCGGCATAGGTCGCGCTTCAGCGCCATCCATTTTCGGGGCTGGGCTTGATTCGGCAGTGAGTTGTTACACACTCCTTAGCCGGATTTCACTTCCATGACCACCACCCATTGCCTTAACTCCACCAACACCAGGGGTTCTAGGTTAGCGCGCAGCCAAGACCGTAACCCTACTTCCTACCATCCCGCACGCGCCCGCTACTAAAAATGGCCCACTTGGAGCTCTCGATTCCATGGGTCTCTGGCCAATGGAGCACCAAGGCCCTACCTATTTAAAGTTTGATAACAGTCGAGGCGTCGCGCCCGATGCCTAATCACTGGCTTTGATCCGACAGAACTCGCCCCGCGCCCAGCCATCCCGAGGAAACCTGAGGGAACTGGGGCCACTAGATGGTTCGATTAGTCTTTCGCCCTATATCACCCAAGTCGACGAACGATTTGCACGCCGAAGATCGCCGCGGCCTCCACCCGCAGTTTCCTCCGCTTCGCCCCGCCATAGTTCACCATCTTCGGTCCCGACAGCATGCTCACCGAACCTTCTCAAGACAAGGTCTGGCCGACTGCGGCACCCCCGAGGGGATCCCGCCATCAGCTTCCTCCTTACGCCTACGGGTTTACTTGTAGTTCGTTGACTCCGCACATGCTCGACTCCTTGGTCCGTGTTTCAAGATTCCGCCGAATGGGGGCCCATCACGACGCCTACGAGCGCACAGGCCGGCGCACGCCCGGGCGCCGCGGCGCTGCATTCCACGACGAGGCGACGACGCTCCACCGGTATGACTACAACCCGGGCTCGGGTCGCCTCTTAAACCAAGGCCTGGGTCTACGCCCGAAAGCCGACGCACGGATCGGGCGATCGCCGCTCCACATCCGACCGAGGCGATCACGCCCCCATCCGCTCCCCTCCCGACAATTTCAAGCACTTTGACCTCTCTTTCAAAGTCTCCATCTTTCTCGCGGCATTTGTTCACATTCCGCCTCGCCCGTATTTAGCCTCGGGATCGGAATTTTACCGCCCGATTGGGCCGATTCCCAAAACAACCCGACTCGCCGACGCCTCGCTGTGGCACAGGTCCGGCACGACGGCTCACTCCTTCTCCGGCGCCCCTTCCGTGGGACTTGGCCCATTCACACCGAGACGTCACCATATTCTGACGGCTGACCGCCCGATTCTCGCTTCGGGCTTTTCCTGGCTCGCCGCCGTTAGCTAAGGGAATCCTTGTAAGCTCTTTTCCTCCGCTTATTGATATGTTTAAACTCACGGTGTTCCCGCCGACCTGGTCATTGCCGAGGTTCTCGGTGCCTCAGAGGCCCCGTCGCGGCCGCGCCCGACATGGAGATTCTCCTCCTTCCTCCTCTCGACGCAGGGGGAAAGGATCAGGGTCTGCTTCAAACCACCGCTCGGTCGAGGCGTGCATCGCCGCGGACATTTCAACCAACCACCTGACGCGATGTTCCATGGGAGGCTAATGTCCGCCTAACTCCAGCCCCTTTACTCTACGGAAGCGCGGAGGGGGTGACGTGTGCTGACGCCCGCAGCGCGCCCTCGACCTAATGGCGCTTTCTAAGGCGAATCTCTGCCTAAAGACCGATGATTCACTGGATTCTCGCAATTCACACCTGGGCATCGCATTTTGCTAATGTCATCGAAGGTCAGAGCCTAGATATCCGCACGAGTCGCTTTTGTGAGTTAACGACCACTTTCCCGCACCCCGTGACCCGGGGCGACTGGATGGCGTTGTTCGCTTCAGATTTCCCCGCGTTTCCACGGTTCATGGTCGATCTGGGAAGGTCCCTAAGAAGACACCCCCATGCACCGGGCGCAGGAAAGGCCCGCTGGTACCCACCGATCCATCGAGCTTATTGCGGGCTCACTCGCCTCTCGCCCCTCGACTGTCGTTAAACAACGCGGTTCACTGGTCGCTCTACGATAGTCTTACAATGATCCTTCCGTTGCGTTCACCTACCTAAACCTTGTTACGACTTCTCCTTCCCAAATGATAAGGTCTGATCCTCTCGCGACGTCAAGAAGCGGGCTGAACCGCCTCACGCCGCCGCGATCCGAACACTTCAATCTGCGACCATTCAACTCCAGAGGGAGCGACCAAGCAGGCGTATAAAGGGCAAGATTTAGTCAACGCGAAATGACACCCGCGCTTACTAGGAATTCTGAAGACCAACACCGCGCAATGATCTATCCCCATCACATGAAATGTATGATTATCCGGCCCGTCGCCAAGGCTATGTAATTCGCTGAATACATCGCAGCGCGCAAGGCGCCCGTGAACACTCCAAGGGCATCACAGAATTGCGATCGCTTCAAACTTCCTCGCCTAAGGCTTCGCCATAGTCCCTCTAAGAAGCCGGCCGCTGAGATTCATCTCTACAGCTGAAGCCAGGCCGAGGTCTCGCTCATAACTTAACTAACCGACAAATCGCCTCCACCAACTAAGAACGGCCATGCACCACCACCCATAGAATCAAGAAAGAGCCTCGCCCGTCAACTTACTATGTCCGGACCTGCAAGTTTCCCGCGGTTGAGCCACTGGTCGCTGCGCTCCACCCGGTGGTGCTCCTTCCGTCAATTCCTTTAAGTTTCACCACAGACCATAATTTCCTAACCCAAAAACTTTGATTTCATAAGGCCGCCACGAGTCCTAAAGCAACATCCGCCGATCCCGGTCTGCAGATCGCTATGGTCGACTAGACGGACCACGCTTTCGAGCCCCCAACTTTCGTTTGATTAATGAAAACATCCTTGGCAAATGCTTTCGCAGCTTGTTCCTCGCCTTTCCGCAACCAAGAATTTCACCTCTCGACTATGAAATACGAATGCCCCGACCGTCTCAATCACACTGATCCCGATACAACACACAGGACCGGAATCCTATGATGTTATCCCATGCTAATGCATCCATAGCGTAGGCTTCACAGCACTCTAATTTTTCAAAGTAACAGCACCGAGGTAACGACCGCCATTAAGACTGTGGAGCGATCGCTTGCATGGACAAGAGGATTGTGTGCACACCGTAAGGCTGACCGACGACCCATCCCAAAGTCCAACTACGAGCTTTTTAATCGCAAATAACTTAAATATACGCTATTGAGCCGGAATTACCGCTAAAACACGCTGCACTGTGACTTCGGCTTCTCCAATGGATCCTCGTTAAGGGATTTGGGACAGACGACCAATTACCGCACTCCAAAGAGCCCTAGATTACATTTATCGCTACTACCTCCTCGCGGTCGATCGGTAATTTGCGCGCCGCCGCCTTCCTCGACGTGGTAGCCGCTTTCTCGTGCCCCTCCTAATCGAACCCTAATTCTCCACACCGCCAATACCATGGTAGTGTCACACGCCTTTCGCTGCGGCGCGGGCGCCTAGGAACCCGCTGTGCCGCCCTTCTCGATGCCTCACTATTCTCTCGAACACAAGGGCTTACTGTTCTCCCCAACTCGTATTACAGGCTACTAAAATACAAGACAATTTCGTGATAGGCTCCCACACCCTGGGGCTCAATGCTTCGTGGATCCAACCTTAACATAATGAATTAACCAAGAGCACGCAGTCTCTTTATATAGGATGCTCAAGGGCAACTTCTAGTACAATTATGACTAAGAGTCCTACTTAACTCTAGTCTTCAAATCCAAAGAAGCCAAGACAATCCTTCCCGCATTAGGAGTCCCGAACAATGAAACCCATACACAACCAATACGATTCCCACCCACGAAAAGAGTCCTCCCCGCCAGAGTCTTCCCGCCCCGAGAGACCTCCCGCCAGGAGTCCAGCCCGCTAGGAGCCCTCTCGCCTGTAGATGAGGAGTCCTTCCCATTGGGAGTCCCACCCGCCCAGGAGTCCTTCCCGACAGGACTCGGGTCGAGGAACTCGTTGCACCTTGACAGATGTTGCCGCCCAAGGCCTTCGCCCATAAATACCGACATTCGCCCCATCGATTCCGCGCCTAAGTGCCACGTCCCAGCCCTCTAAGCCGTGAGTGCCGTGACGCCCACCGTGGCGCCGGGCTCCCGACCGGATTTCTTGCTTGCTCTTCCCCTCACGCGGCGTGTTCGCTCACGCCAGGCCTCCGACATGTTTTCCTAACTTTGCTGCCGCTTTTCCTTTAGCGCTACGGGGCCAAGGCAACGCCTCTACGCCGCACGGACTCATGTTATCTAGTCGAGGCTACCAAACCTCCCACTAGAGGTATTCAACGCCCCGTTGACTTCAAACTGCGCATACCAAGGATCTGTCTTCAACCGCCACAATGCAGCACCTCTTTTCCCAAATCATTTCACCGACAAGTGTCCTTCCAATGAATCAAGTACTCGGGTCCACTGCTCTTCCAGCTTCCCATCTTCCTATCCCGCAGGATGCTTGCAATCTCTCACGAACCTCGACTCTCTAACCATAGGCGGGTTCCGCTTGCTCGTGACTCGTCTGGATTGGGATCACCTGATAAGAAGGCTTCGAAGCTTACATGGAATGCTCCGTGAAGCTTCACCTCTCCGTAGCTTCACTTGTAGGCCACGCTCCCTATACGCTTCACAACTTTTAAAGGGTCCATCAGATTAATCAAACCTCTCTCAAACCGCTTATTCCTGATCTTTTTCCAGATCTGAGGAGTTAACTTCAACATAACCATCTCCCCTTGCTCAAATTCCAGAGGTCTCCTGCCTCTGTCCGCATACTTCTTCATGCGTCTACTTGCCTTCTCTAGGCTGTCTCTGGCTTCATCAAGCAAATCTTGCCGAGACTTTGCAAACTTGTACGCAGCTGGGCTCACTATCATCTGTGTTGCTCGCGACCGCACGTCTAAGGGGCGTACGTGGGTCGAACCCGGGACGCTACCTTTCAAAAGGGCCTATACTGTATTTAACTTCGCCGCAAGTAGATTTAGACAACCGAGTCTGGCTCAGAAGTTCCAACTAATCTTTTCGAGGTCAAGCACTAAGTGGCGCAATACTCTTCCAAAGACTGGACATTCACTCTCTCCACACCATCAGCCAGGGTGATTCGCTACGAGAACTCAGACTCAGAATTTCCACATCTGAACAAATTTCAACCCAAACTCCGCCCTCAGAACCGCGTGATTCGATCGCTTACTATGTCTTCAGCATCCCGAAATGTTTCACAACATCATTAAGAAGATGCGCACGCCTTTCACCGACACTCACTGGGCCGGATGAAGACAACAGATTGGAAAACCCGTTTACCACCACCAAAACTCGATCCAAGCCCTCTACTTTCTGGAAACCCACTGATTTAAGTCCATCGACAGACACCCACATGGCTTCTCCGAATGGGATTGTAATGTAAATAACCTGCCTCCTTCTTCCGTCGGCCTGTCAACTTGACAAACATGGCATGTCTTGACATATGCTCTCGCACGTCTTCCTTCATCTGTGCCAATGAAAAGACCGTGCCGCGAATGCCAAAGTTCTTCCTCTCCCGGGTGACCAGCCCATCTCATATCATGTGTTTCCTTCAAGAAATTTTCGTTTCAAATTTTGCTCGAGGCACATATAGCTTCCCTCCTCCTCTCAAGTACAAAGCAACTTCATTCTCGAGCCAAGTATCGCCGTAGTTGCCATCTCTCACCTCGGTTTACCAGCTTTGATACGCTGAGTCTCTTGCGGCACCAAGTCTAACTCACGCTTGAAACTGGCCACAACCGAGCTCAACGATCCCACATAATCCTGCCACTTCCTTCCTACTCAAAGCATCCGCCACTTGGTCAGTGGTCGACCCGGGCCAGGCACCCACACGAGTCAAAGCTCCGGGCCAAGAACTCTCGCCATCGAGCTTGCTTCGGGCAAGTAGTTTTCCAGTTGTGAAGAAGGTGTTGGCAACATTGTCAGTCACTACTACGAACCGAGTCCCCATCAAGTAGTGCTTCCAAGTCTCAAGGCAATGGATGACCGTAGTCATCTCTTTCTCATGGGCGCTCAGACCTTCCTCCGCGCATTCAACTTTCCGACTCAAAGGCTACCGGATGCCCCTCTGCACTCAAAGACTCCACCTAGGGCCCCGTCTCGACGATCCGTGCGCACCCCAAACGCAACCCATGCCCGCGCCCTAATACCGCCCGAGGCGATCGATCTGGAAGCTCGAAGGCAATTGCACTCGCATCCCATTCCCACTTCCTCTTTTTCAAAAGATCCGTGGGAGCACCGCTATCTTGGAATAGCCCAAGATAAATCTTCCGTAGTAGTTTGCTGCCGGTGGAACGATCGCAGCTCGCCACCTTGGCCTGGTCAGGCCAATCTCGACCGTCGCCACCTTCGCACCATCCATCCTTATCTCTGACTTTGGAAATCAGACCCAGAACTTATCTCGCCTCCTGAGCAAACTCACACTTCTCTTCTTGACATACAACCGGTTCCGCCACCACAAGGCACCATCTCGAGGTGTACCACGTGATCTTGTAGAGTCGGGCTGTATCACTATATCGTCCAAGTATACCACCACGAATGAATCCAGGAAGTCGAATAGGACATCATTCATGAGGTTACAAATAGCAGGAGCATTAGTCAAACCAAAAGGCATAACTAAGAATTCAAAACTTCCATACCGAGTTACACATGTAGTCTTGGGTCGTCCCTTTCCACCATCACGCACTCGCTAATATCCCGATCGCAAAGTCTGGGGCCAGCGGCACTTGGCCATTCAATCGATCAAACAATTTCGCAGCCAAAGGTATTGGATACTTGTTCTTAATCGTGACTTTATTCAGTGCCCCAGATCCACACACACATCCTAAGGCCCCATCTTGTTTTTCCCGAAACAAAGACCGGCACTCCATACTGGCGCTGAGGGTCGGACTGCACTCGCATCCAAAGAACTCCACTAACTGCCTCGCAGAACTTTCAACTCGACTCATCCGATGTGGAGCTGAAGCAGGAGGTTCGACTTGCACTGTAGAGTTTCTATTCGATGATCCGTCTCGCCTTCCTATGGCACTAGGGCAACTCCTGGAGGCATAAATATCAAGAAATCTCCTCAAGATGGGAAGGCATCCTAAGACTCGACTTGCTTCGTCCTGGCTGATCTCATCATTGCCGCTACATGTGTGCTCACCCTTCCTAAGTGCCTTTTCGTTGCGTGGCGCATAAGGTCTTCTCGAAGGTCTCTTAGGCGGCTTGCCGCCACAAAGCATGGTCGCTTTCTCATCCATGATCAATGTACCCATTCAAGGCAAGAACAAGGCTACTCTCGCTCTGAAGAAATCGTTGCCTAATATGAAATCAAAATCATCCAAAGGAACACTAAGGAAGCTCACCAGGCCTTCCAATCCCCCCATCCGAATTGCCATGTTCTTCGCTACGCCATGCCTTTGTGGTTAAGTTATTTACTTCGCTTGAAGCCATTGGCCATCTTTAATAGCTTCAAACCGAGTCCGTCGCTTCCCTGTTGATACAAAATTGTGGGTCGCCGAACAATCGGCCTACCAATGCCACAATTTTTCGCCCTCCGCCGCCAACTCAACATACACGTCTTTCTGAGTCGCCAGCCCGCACGCATTCAACAAATCCGGCGAGGGTCAGCTCTCAGGGCCTCTGCCTCGCTTATCTTCCCTTCTCTCACCCGAGTGCATCAGCTCCTTCTTCAAGGCAACTGGCCGGGCCCATCGCAGATAAAGCATCCCGACGGGGCCTGCAGCTTGTGGAGGAAGTCGCCCTCCCCACTTTAGCCTCGGGATCCCGCGCTTCTTCCAACCTCGCCTCCACTCCCCCGAGGGGCCGATCCGACTCCGGCTCGACCGTCAGGCTCTTCCCCCTCAGTGGGGCAGAGGAAGAGGTCACTCAGAGCCTGATAGGCAAACCGCCGCATGGCCGAGGGCAAGTCTTGACACTCACGCTCGGGCCTGGGCCAGCCCATCCCCGCAACCGACATGAAGCTCAACAGCTGCTCACGACATGTCCTTGATGTCATGATCAACGAAGCCAAACTCAATCTCCGACCGAGTCCGTCGTCAGCTTCGTAGATTCCCGCCATCCACGGGCCGTGTTCGCGGGTAAGAACTCGATCTTTCAGCCTTTTCAAGATCTCCCGCTCGATTCGTCGGCCAACAGCCTGGCCGTCGCCGCTCGTCCGCCACCAAAGCTTTGCATCAATTGGGTCAAATACATAGTGGTTATCGCACTGCTCACCCACCGGTATTCGAAAGCAAATGGCGAAATATTGCTCCATGTCCTGCAGGAAATTCTCCAAGTCTTTGAGAGCCGCCACCAAAAGTCTCGGGCCTGTGTACTCGCACCTCTCAAGCAGAGGACTACAGCAGATGCGGCTCCTCGCACCACCGCCGCTTCAAAGAACACGATCTCCCCTCTTAGAGATCTCGATCCGCTTCCGAACTCCTGGCCATGGTCCGTATCCGATCATGGAATGTCCCCATCCGCCTTCTACGCCGATCTCGGTCCCATCACCCCGCCGAGTCAAGTCGCAGATCGCATCCAACATCCGAGTCGAAGGGTGGAATTCGGGCCTTCGCTTGTCGCGGCTCTATCTCCGCCAAGCCCGACACCGGGTGCCTACCTCGCCTCTATCTCGCTACTTGCCTCCACGCGCAGTCGCATCAATCGTCATCCTCGCCGCCATCCGTGGCCTGATACCAACCTGTCACACGCCTTCTTTGCTCAGGCGCGCGCCTGAGTCCCACAGCCAGCCTTCTCGATGCCCTTCACTAGTCTCTCGAATTGCCAAGGCTTACTGGCACTCTCCCCAACCTCGCATTTTATTAGCTACTAAAATATTAAGACAATTTCAGATAGTTCCCACACCTCTGGCTCAATGCTTTTCTGTGGATCCAACTCCAGAACATAATGAATTAACCAAGTGAGCACGTTGTGCCCTTTATATGTGATGCTCAAGGGCAACTTAGTACAATAATGACTAAGAGTCCTACTCTAACTCTAGTTCAAATCCGAAGAAGCTGAAGACAATCCTTCCCGTGACAGGAGTCCCGACCGAATGAAACTCCTATAATACGCCCACACGACATTCCCACCACGAGTGGGGAGTCCCTCCCCGCCAGAGTCCTGTTCCCGCCTGGGAGTCTTCCCGCCCGAGACCTCTCCGCCTGGGGGAGTCCACCGCTTAGAGTCTTTCCGCCTAGATGAGGAGCCTCCTTCCCGCTCGAGTTCTACTCCGCCTGGGGGAGTCCCACTCGCATAAGACTCCTTAGGGGTCAGAGAATCCTTGTCGCACTCTGATTGGGGGATGCTCGCGCCCGCTGCCTTCATTTACAATATCGACATTCGCCCCACTCGATTCGCTTGCCTCATGCGCCATGCCCCAGCCCCTGCCGTGGAGTGCCGTGACGCCCACCGTGGCGCTGTCCCGACCTGGGATTTTTGCTCGCTTTCCCCACGTACAAAGCTCGCTCACGCCAGGCCCTGGACATGTTTTCCCAACCTTGCCTTGCTCGCTTTCCCTTAAAGTGCCACGGGCTAAGGCAACGCCTCATGTCGCACCTGGACTCGTGTTATCTAGCCTAGGCTATCGCAGGGGCCACTATCCTACCATCGAAAGTTGGGATAGGCGCATATTTGAATGATGCGCTGCCGCACGACGGCCGTAAGATCCGCCGAAAGCATCGCGAATCATCAGAGCAACCCGCATGTACTCGCGTCGACCTTTGCGATTCCAATAAATGCATCCCTTCCAGGCCTGGCTCATTGCACGATAGCCTAGAATTACTACTTCGCTATCCGAGTAAATAAGTACCATCAAACAAACTATAATCATTTTAATTGGTTATCTATAGCTTCACAAACAATTAGTTCATACTTACACATGCATGGCTTAATCTTCGAGACAAGCATATGACTACCAATCAACCAGTAGTGACTTGGTAACGTCTGAATCGCATGCGCCCACCCTAGACCACAATGGGTGCTCTGGAGGGCAAAGGCAAATGATCGTCAAGATATACGCGTCTAATGATGAACGCTGCTTCCTGCAATAGTGGATCATTAGATCCCATGCCCGTGTTAAGGTTCCAGACCGGGAGCACGAGCCATCATCACGGCCCATCACAGGTTCTTCACGGGTCACACGCGCGGGAGACATGGAGCACGATGATCGGGCCAGAAGGTCCACCGCCCCATGAGCGTGAGCTGGGGACGGAGAAAGGCAACATTCGAGAGAAAATTCCATCGATTTGGGAAGGCAACACAGGAACCATGCGGTCAAGCGATGCCCAAGGTTTGATCTAAGCGCTTGTAGCCCACGAGAGGACGCTGGCACAATAGTCGTTGCACGAGCAAGGAGCCTACCAACCCACATTACCCAAACACCACCACACGCCATCAAAGTTGACTTCAAGATGCACCACACACCGAACCGTGACTAGTCGAGTTTGCCTCTAAGAAGCAATACCTGGCAACAAGTGATGCCTGTAGCACTACAGTATGAGAAGAATGATACTATTTCCAAGCAACCGATAGTTGGTCATAACAAGACAAGCCTAGACAAAGAAGATCGCGAAGCCTAAGCAGTGTCTAAGCCACCATGTCTAGGCAATGAACTATGCCGAGGCAACTGTCTAGGCATGGCATGGTACTCAGCCGAGGCAACATGTCCAGCATGCACCCTGGCCAAGGCACCGTGCCTAGCATGTCATGGCACTGGTCTCCAGCACCGTGCTTAGGCAAGGCACTAAGGAGAGGAACCGTGCCCAGCATGTTCAAGCTCAAGGAACCTTGCCTAGCAGCACCAAGCTACAACCCCGCTCTGTGCAAGGCAATAAACCGGGTGGAATCCACGCCTGTGCATGGCATCAGCACCATGCCTGTGCATGCACTCAGCCGAGGCTTCATGCCCAGCATGCACTGTGAGGTTAGCACCGTGCCTAGCTGCTGCATCTGCTGAGGCACCATGGCTAGGGAACGAGAGGCATGCTTGTACCGTGGGGGAATATCCGCTTATAGCCCTGAGGCCAAGGGCAAAGATTTCGCCTTAGGCAACGTAGTCGATAAAGACCGCATGGGAGAGCTAGCAACTGGATCACTGGTTTCAATCGTACAGTAACGGATGTCGAGGACTCGGGGCAGAGCACGCCCCATGCCACAAGTGGTACGGGCGTGTGCACGCCAAGACGCTAGCGCAACGTGCCTGTGCCATGGCACCATGCCTAAGCAAGGCACTAAGCCGAGGCACCATGCCCAGCATGCACTGTGCCGGCGCATCGCCGCGCTTGGGTGCATGCACTAGGGCGAAGGCACCACGGCTGGGGCATGCACCAAACTGGAAAGGACCGCCGTGCCTAGGCGAAGGCCCGTGCCTAGGCATGAACTAGGCCAAAGAACCGTGATTGTGCCGCGCACCAAAGCCGAGGCACTTTATCTAGGCATGCACTGTGCCGAGGCACTCGCCCGTGCATGCACTAGGTCAAGCACCCCGTCGAGGCATGCACTAGCCGAGGCACCCCGTCGGCGGCATGCACTAGGCCGCACCATGCCCGTGCAAGGCATTCAGGCCGAGGCACCCCGTCGAGGCATGCACTGTGCCGAGGCACCCTGCCTGTGCATGCACTCAGCCGAGGCACCCTGGCCGAGGATGCAATTTAGGCCGAGGCACCTGTCGAGGCATGCACTGTGCCGAGGCACCCCTCGTTTGTAGTGATGCACTGTGTCGAGGCACCATGCCCGTGCAAGGCACTGTGCCGAGGCAACTTGTCGAGGCATGCACTAAAGCCGAGGCACCATGCCCGTGCGCAAGGCGGAGCAACCGGCGCAACTGTGGTCTAGGCAAGGCATTGTCGAGGCACCATGCCCAAGAAGGTACTAGGGTCGAGGCACCATGTCTAGGCAAGGTACTAGTCGAGGCAACCATGTTCAGTAAAGGTACTTTAGGCCAAGGCACCATGTCTGTGCAAGGTATCAGTCGGAAACTTTACCTAGGGCATGCACCAAAGCCGAGGCACCGGTCTAGGCAAGGTACTGTGTCGAGGCACCATGCCCAGGCAAGGTACTAGGCACCGTGCCTAGGAGGCATGCACTAGGCGGAGGCAACGTGGGGGGAACGAGGGGCATGCCTTCGCTCAAGCAACGTGGGGGGGCAACGGGGGGAACGAGAGGCATGCTTGCAACGTGGGGGAACGTCCGCCCATAGGCTGGCAGCCATGGGCAAGCAAAGATGGCATCTAGGCAACGAGTCGACAACGACCGCGTGGGAGAGAGCTAAATCTGGTCATCAGTTTCAAATTTCTACCAAAGAATCTGATGTCGAGGCTCGTAAGGTATATGAGCACCCATGCCACGAGTGGCATGGTGTGCATCGCCAGCAGCACGCAAGGTCAGGTAGCTCAGGCCGCGCCGCTAAGCCCATAGAGGCAACCACACCCCCTTAAAGAGCAATATAAGCCTTTTTTGGAAAACTGATGAGACATCACATGTTTCAGGAGACATAATGGCAAATTTTAACCAGAGTTGATTTTAGTCCCGTTTTTTTTTTTATGCACTTTATAATAATTATATGGCTAAAAAAGAAGAAAAAAATTTGGACGTTAAAATATTTATTTTTATTTATTTACTAGAAAATAGGGGGAAAATAGGGAAAATAGAGAAAATAGTAAAAATATTTTTAAAATTCATTTTTCACGGGAAAAATATTTGGGACCAGAATTGATCGAGATTGAAGTGGAGGAAATATTTTATTTTAATTTATTTAACGAAAAATAAAGTAAAATAGGTGAAACAGGGAAAAATAGGGGAAAATAGGGAAAAGAATTGATTTAAGATTTGGACTACTGAATGCAACATTTACTATAAAATATTATCATTTGATAATATTTTAAATGAAAGTGATAATTTTAAATTTTTTTTCTCTAAAATATAGGAATATAGGGAAACATGGAAAAAGGTATTGAAAAACATTTTTGTCATGAGAATGATATTTTGAACAATGAATGAGGAAGAAACAATGAATAGAACGAAACATGGTTAGGGGAATATTAAGGCATAAAGTGAAGCCACCACATATCACTTAAAAAATGGCAATGGAGGACAACAAGGGTCAGCACCATCAATATCGCTTCGAGGCACCTATCAATATTGCAAATTACATTCGGGCACGATGGAATCCAAGTTACTGTGGCGTGGCAGCACTGTGCCGAGGCACCGTGTGTCATGGCATGGGCATGCATGAAGACGAAGAGCCCCAGGTGTCTGTGCATGACAAAGCACTGTGACCGAGGCCCTGTCTAGCATGGCATGGCACTAGGCGCCGAGGCCCCGTGTGCCCAGGCAAGCATGACAAAGCGCTAGACCGAGGCCATATGTCTAGGCATGGTGATAGACAGCTGCGCTCCCGTGTGCTCCAGGGTACTGGCACAAGACTAGCCCGAGGCCCCGCGTGTCCCAGTACGGCATGCCATAAAGACTAGCCCGAGGCCCCGAGGCCCTGTGTCTAGGCAGCATGCCATAGCACTACCCCGAGGTCTCCAGGCCCCAGTGCCCAAAGCATGGCATGCCATAGCACTACCCCGAGGCGCCGAGGCCCCGTGGGTCTAGGCATGGCATGCCATAGCACTAGCCCGAGGCCCCGAGGCCCCGTGTGTCTAGGCATGGAATGCCATAGCACTAGCCCGAGGCCCCGAGGCGCGGAGGCCCCGTGTGTCTAGGCATGGCATGCCATAGCACTAGCCCGAGGCCCCGTGTGTCTAGGCATGGCGTGCCATAGCACTCACCGAGGCCCTCGGTAAACAGGCATGACATGCCATAGCACTAGCCCGAGGCCCCGTGTGTCTAGGCATGGTATGCCAGCACTCAGTCTAGGCCCTGTGTGCCCTAGGCATGGTGCATGCCACAGCACCACTCGAGGCTTCGAGGCGGAGGCCTCGCGGTGTCCGGCAATGCATGCCATAGCACTCAGCGCTGATCCCAGAAAATGAGTAAACAGACGCTACAAGACGCCTGCAGCCTAGTACGGCATGCCATAAAGATCAACTCGAGGTCCCGTGGTGTCTAGGCATGGCATGCCATAAAGACTAGCCCGAGGTCTCCCTTGTAATGTACAGTACGCTATAGCACTAGGCTGAAGGCCCCGTGTGTTTAGGTATAATGCACATGACTGGGGCACGAGATCGTGTGTCTAGCATGGCACAGATAGCACTGGGGTGCCCAGCCCCAGCGTGGTTCAGCATGGTACGCATAGCACTGTGCCGAGGCCCCGTGTGTCTAGGGCATGGCATGGCATAGCACTAGGCCGAGGCCCCGTGTGTCTAGCCATGCCATGCCATGAGACTAGACCGGTGCACCGTGTTCAGTGCATGGAATGGCACATTCATGATGTAAATAAACCTCAAACTTAAAACAATGTTTTTAAACCAGGCGAGTTTAATCTAAAGATGGCATGGCATGGCACTAGGCCGAGGCAACAGGCCCAAGGCATGCACTAGCCGACCACCTGTCTAGGGCATGCCATGGCACAAGGCCGAAGGCCGCGTCAACCGTGTCGAGGCATGCCAAGGCACTAGGGCCGCGGCCACGTGCTCAGCAAGCACTCGCCGGCACCGCTCCTAGGAGGCATGCACTGGGTCGAATCACTGCGGCTCAGCACGCCATGGCACCAGCCGAATCACCTGTGGCCTAGGCATGTCAGCGGCACCAGCCGAGGCACCACCGCGCTTAGGCAAGCACCGGTCGAGGCACCGCAAGGCCCGTGCCATGACACCAGCCGAATCACCTCGCTCAGCATGCCACGGCACTAGCCGAATCACCGTGCCTGAGCACGCTCGCACCAGCCGAGGCAATCGTGTTTAGGCAAGCACCGCCGAGGCACCGTGCCCAGCCAGCGACACTAGGGCCGAATAAAGTTTGCCTAGGCATGTCATGGCACTAGACCGAGGCACCGTGCCCAGGCCATGACATCAGTCGAATCAATTCGCTCTGTGCATGCCACGGCACTAGCCGAATCACCGCGGCGAGGTTGCCGCGCACTAGGCCGAGGCACCGCGCTTGTGCGCTAATACGGCCGAGGCACCGCGCTTTCAGTGCCATTACGGTCGGCGTTATCGCCTGTGCCATGACACCAAATAATGCTCCTCGCCTCAGCATGCCATGGCACTGGGACCGAGGCACCGTGCTCCGTGCCATGGCATTCCAGTCGAAAGCATCGCGGCCCAGCCATGGCACTAAAGTCGCAGGCACCAGTGTTCGCATGCCGCGGCAGGTCAGGCCGAGGCACCGCGCCTTGGCATGTCAGCGGCACTAAAGTCAGGCACCGTGCCAAGGCATGCCTCGCACTAAGTCGCAGGCACTCAGGTAGCACGGTACGTCACAGCCATACGGCAACTCGCCCAGCAAGGCATATGGCAAGGGAACCTCACCTGTGCATGTCATGCACTGTGCCACCAAGGCACCGTGCGGCCTTGGCATGTCATGGCACTAGCCCGTGCACCGTGGCTTAGTAAGACTGCCGAGGCAATCGTGCTTAAAGTAAAGATCAGTCGAATCACCGTGCCTAGCATGTCATGGAACTAGCCCAGCACCGTGCCCGTGCATGCACGGCATCGGCCGAGGCACCGTCTGTGCATGTCAGCGGCACTAAAGCCCAGCACCGCGTCTGTGCATGTCATGTAGACTAGTGTCGAGGCACCTGCCCGTGCATACATCGCACTCAGCCCGGAATCATCGTGCCTGTGCATGTCACGGCACTAGCCTGTGCACCGTGCCTGTGCAAGCACAAGGTTAATCACCGCCTAGGCATGTCATGGCACTAGGCCCAGGCGCCGTGCCTAGGCAAGCACAAGGCCGAATCACCGTGCCTAGGCATGTCACGTGCACCAGTCGAGGCACCGTGCCTCGCGTGCTCGGGTCGGCGTGCACCGTGCTCAGCAAGCACTCGCCGAGGCAATCGCGCCTAGGCAAGCACTCAGTCGACGCACCGCAAGGTCTAGGCATGTCGCGGCATCAGTCGAATCACCGCGGCCTAGGCATGGCACTAGGCCAATCAATCGCGTTTCCAGGCATGGCACTAGTCGAATCAATCGCGCCTAGGTACGCTACGTGCACTGGGGTCGAATCACCGTGCCTATGCATGGCACTAGGCCGAATCACCGTGCCTAGCATGGCACTAGGCCTAGTCGGCGCACCGACTAGGCATGTCACTTTATCATCCCAGGCACGCTGCCTAGGTACCCACTAAAGTGCACAAGTGACTAGGCATGCTACGGCACTAAAGTCAGGGCAATCGTGTCTAAGCATGGCCTAAATTTAGCACGGGGGAGGCAAAAGATGTAATATCATGGGGGCGGGAGGCGCATGTGATATCATGGGGTGGGGAGGCGATGTAAATGGCATGGCCCAGCACAAGGACACACACCATGCCCTGGAATCCGCCTACCACTGGACGAGGCAACATGTCTACGAACGGACGCAAGCACCCACCGAGGCACCATGGTGCACCGGTGTAAGCGCAATGAAGCCACCGAATTCGCTTGTCTTGATTTCGAGCAAGGCAATCGCGTCACCCAATCGCTTCTCATTTCGTGTAGCTTTTTATTCCATACGCATGCTTTATCCGTCGACCGAAGATCTGCTCAACTACAAGGGGTTTCCTGCACCACCCCTGCAACGCCCGCAACCCCTGGCCTGGGAGTGGACGAAAAAGCGGGAAACGCGTGGACTCCGCTCGAGGAGGGATTTAACCTGAGCGACATAGGCTGAATTCGCGGATCGGCAAAGAAGGCTCGCCACTTACACACCTCGTCGCGTATTTAAGTCGCTCGCAAAGGATTCACCACGCTCTGGCCTAATAATGCTTCAAGGCGCCCCACACTGGGCTTGTCCACCGCGAGGACCCGACCATGACACGTGCCTCCTGAAGGCCGAGGGCCTCACCGAGGGCCCAAGAATCGCCGACCCGGGCGCGACGCTGTCGTTTCTAGCCCTGGATTCGACTTATATGCCTACCATAATCCAACAAGACTAAGAGCTTTCACACATCAGTTTTCAAACTGCCGGCGACCAACAGGCGAATCAACTGCCTCTCAGACCAGGTTGAATTACTATTCGCGATTAATCGTCATCGCAGTGGTAAAACGAACTCGTCTCACGCACGGTTTAAACCCACCACGCTCCCCTATCGTGGGTGAACAACTCAACACTTGGTGAATTTCGCTTCAATGATGTGAAGAGCCGACATCGGCGATCAAAAGCACCGCCGCTTATGAACGCCGCTGCTACAAGCCGCTATCCCCGTGGGTAACTTTTTCCTCACACTCTAGCTTCAAATTCGCGTCTAAAGGACGATAGCCACGCTACGGCTCGTGATTCGCATCGAAATCAGAATCAAACGAGCTTTTGTTTTGTCACACGAGATTTCTCGCTTCGCTGAGCTCATCTTAGACACTGGCGCGATCTTAATTGCATGTGCGCCCAGCCCAAACTCCCCACCCGACAATGTCTTCCGCCCGACTGACGGCGAGCGCCTCAGGTCCAAAGGAGGATGTTCCCGCCTCCGATTCACACTGAACAAGTAAAATAACGCAAAGTAAAGGGTATTTCACTTTCGCCGCTCCCGCTCCCACTTAATCCTACACCCTCAAGTCATTTCACAAAGTCGACTAGAGTCAAGCTCACAGGTCTTCTTCCCTCATTGACTCGCCAAGCCCGTTCCCTCGGTCGTGGGTTTCACTGGATACACAAGGATACTGGAATCTCATATCCATTCATGGCCACTAATTAGATGACGGTGCATTTCATACCTTAAGAGGAGTCATAGTTACTCCCACTGCTGTTCCAGGCGCTTGGTTTTGAATTTCTTCACTGGTATCTCAGAGTACTTAATCATCACAGTGAGTTATCCGTTATGACCATCGCAATGCTTTGTTTTAATTAAACAATGATTCCCTCGGTCTGCATCAGCTCGAGTCGACTGCTCACGCCTTCCAGGAAGGCCCCCCGAGGGAGCTGCCCACCTGCCCCACGGCACGTTGGCACCCGCCTGCCGCAGAGGCAGCCTCGATACCCAATCGATACCACTGCTCTGACTGGACCCTGTCTGTACTCAGAGCCAATCCTTTCCCCGAGGTTACTGATCCACGGCCGACTTCCCTGCCTACATTGTTCCATCGACCAGAGGTCGTTCACCTGGAGACCTGATGCTGCAGATACTGACCGCGTGGAGGCACCTTGGCCCTCCCGATTACGGGTCGCCGAGGGCGACCACAATCACGCCATTGGGCGGTATTTTCCAGAATAGCCAGACTTACCTCCGCCGGAGCCGCCTGGGTAGTGTATGGCTGTTAAAATTGTAAGATAACTCTTCCCGAGGTCTCTCACGATCGCCTCCGACTCAACGTTGTCACAAATACCACAGTCCTTGCCTTTCAGAATGTTAACCCGATTCCTTTTCGATGCTCGCGGCGCCATCGCGATCTTATTTCGGCTTCCCCCGTCTCTTAGATCGACTAACCCATGTGCAAGTGCCGCTCACATGGAACCTTCCCTTCTACTTCAAAGCTCTCATTTGAATATTTTAAGCACTACTCACTAAGATCCGCACCGACGGCCGCTCCGCCGGCTCAAGGCCTCTGTGCTTCAAGGCCGACCGCGGGCCTCCCACTATCGAGGTTCGCCCTGCCTCACGGGGCCAGGGCTCAAGGTCGCCTAATCCATTTTCTGGGCTAGTTGATTCGGCAGGAGCTGCTAACACTCAGCTTACTGAATTTCCATGACCACCGCCCCGCCGTCTTAATCTACTCAAACACCCTTAGGCCCCAGAAGAAGGCGCAGCTGGGCACCACAGAACCCGGCTCCTGGCTCATCCCGCACGCGCCCCGCTTACCAAAAATGGCCCACTGAGCCTCGATTCCGTGGCCCATCAATGGAGCAAACAGGCCAGCCTCACTCTATTTAAAGCCTGAGAACAGGCTGAGGCCGCGCCCGATGCCCCAATCATCGCTTTACCCGATAGAACTCGCCCGCGTGCCCGGGCCTATCCCAGGGAAACTCTGAGGAAAACCAAATACTAGATGGTTCGATTAGTCTTTCAGCCTCATACCCGTTTAATGAATCACTTGTACGCCGATTTCATGCCTCCACCGGAAAGCCTGCTTCTTCGCCCCGCTCAGCATAGCTTCACCATCTTTCGGTCCCGACAGCATGCTCACCAACCCTTCTCGAAGATCAAGGCTCCACACCTGCACCCCGAGGGGGATCCCGCCGACGCCCCTTACGCCTTACGGGGTTTACTCAGCCCGCTGACCGCACACATGTCGACTCCTATCCCGGTTTCACACGCCCAATGGGGCCACCGGGCCGACCCATGAGCGCACAAATGGCACGCCGAGGGCGTGCACGATTCCACGATCGAGGCGACGACGCCCACCGCATGACTACAACCCTGGCTCGGGTCGCCTAAACCGCGCTCTGGCCCGCGCCCGAAGTCGACGGCGGACGGCTGATCGCTGCCTCCACATCCGACCAGGCGCATCGCCGGCCCCCATCCGTCTCCCTCCCGACAATTTCAAGCACTCTTGACTCTTTCAAAGTCCCATCTTCCCCCGCTGCATTCCTTGCCTGCCACTCCGCCTCCCGCCCGTATTTAGCCTCGACCGAATTTAATGCCCGACAATGATTCCCAAACGATCCTGACGCCAGGTCGCCGTGGCGCGACAGGTCCCAAGTGACCCACTCGGCTCTCTACTCCTTCCTACACTTTCTCCCCCTGTGGACTCGGGGCCCTGGCCCGCCGCCGAGGACGCTCTCTGTGACTACACTGACTACGTGACCTCCCGATTTCCTGCCGGGGCTTCTTCCCTTGGCTCGTCGCTACTAAGGGAATCCTCTTGTAAGCTCTCTTTTTCCTCCGCTTATTGATATGCTTAAACTCGGGTGTCTCGCCGACCAGCTCGGCCGAGGTTCTCAGCCTCGTGGTGCCCCCGGTCGGCCGCCGCGCCCGCGCTGGATTCTCCTCCCCTCCTCCGACGAGGGGAGCAGGATCAGGGCTCGCTTTCAAACCACCGCTGATTAGCGCAGACGTCGCGACGTATTTTTAACCAACCACTACGGGAGGTTCCAATGGGAGTGCCAATAACCGCCTGAACTCCAGCCCTCACCACGGAAAGCGGGGCGGAGGGGGCGACGCGGTGCGTGACGCGTGCGCGCTCGACCCAGGCGTCTAAGCGCACCTTATGCTTTAAAGACTCGGCGATTCGCTGGATTCGTAATTCACACCAAGTATCGTGATTCGCACGCTCTTCATCGCGCGAGAGCCTAGATATCCGCTGTCGAGTCGTTGCGGAGTTAACGACGCCTTTCCGCACTCCGTGACCGTGGGCGACTGACGGCGTTGTTTCGCTAGATTTTCCTCGCGCTTCCACGGGTCGTTGATCGGGAAGGTCCCTTTAGTGACACCCCGCTTTACCGGGCGTAGGGAAAGGTTTCGCGAGGCCCACCGGATTCATCGAGAGCAGTGAGCCACACCGCTTCGCCTCGACACGTTGTTAAACAACGTGAACATCGGGTCGTCGGCCGATGAGGTTCACTGACAATGATCCTTCCGCGAAATTCACCTACTTTAAACCTTTGTTACGGATTTCTCCTTCCTCTAAATGATATGTTCAGCGGACTTTCGCGACGCCGCAGCGCGAATCCTTCATCACCACACGATCCGAACACTTCACCCTGAATTAGTCTAACCCAGAGGGAGCGACGGCAGCGTATTAGCGGGCGTGGACGAGTCAACGCGAGCTGACGAGACTCGCGCTTACTAGGAATCAAGCACCAACAATCGCAATGATCTATCCCCATCACTGGCAAATTTCAAAGATTAATCGCCCGTTTGGCCAAGGCTATGCATCACTGAATACATCGCCAGAAGAGGGCCGCAGGCGTCTGTGAATATCTAAGGGCATCACTGCACTGCGTATCGCTTCAACTTCCTCGCCTGCTTACGAGGTCCTCGGCGAAGCCGCTATGAGGGATCAATTCCTTCAAGACGCCTTAGGTTAGCGGTGTCGAGGTCTCGCTTCGGCAACTTAATTAACCGATAAATCGCCCACCAACTTAAGAACTACCATGCACCACCACCCAGAATCGAAGAAAGAGCTCATCATTAATCCCACACACCTGACCCGGTAAGCCCCGTGTCGAAGTCAAATTAAGCCGTGTGCTCCACTCGCAGGCCCTTCCACACCTTTAAGTTTCAAACATGACCATACTCCCTAACCCAAAAACTTTGATTTCTTGAGGCAAGGTGCCAATGAGTCCTAAAGCAACATCCCGCCGATCCCCGGGCTCCGCGACGCGCTTATGGTCAGACTAGACTCAGATTCGATCGCTTCTCGAGCCCCAACTTTCGCCTGACAGTGAAACATCCGTAAATGCTTTCGCAGCTTGTTCGTCTTTCATAAATCCGAATTCCCACCTCGACTATGAAACTAATGCCCCCACCGTCCTCAGACCACATCCGATCCCGGGCTAACACACAGGGACCGAAATCCCCATGATGTTATCCCATGCTAATGTGTATCCATAGCGTAGGCTTGCTTGAGCACTCTAATTTCTTCAAAGTAATAGCACCTGAGGCACGACCACAAGCAGACCAGGAGCGCATCGCCTGGCAGCGGACAAGAGGACCTGCACCGTAAGGCTGAATCGACCACCCATCCCAAAGTCCAACTACGCTTTTTAACTCGCAACAACTTAAATATACGCTATTGAGCCGAATTACCGCGGCCGGCTGGGTACCGCACTTGCCCTCCAATGGATCCTCGCGTAGATTTAGATCAGACTATTCCAATCACCGTGACCAAGATTCTGTATTGTTATTTATCATTACCACCTCCCGCAAGGTCGACTGCACGGCGCTACCAAGGCCTTCCTCGATGTGGTAGCCGCTCGTGCCCTCCCGAATCGAACCCCACCCTCCGTCACCCGTCAATACCATGGTAGGCCACATCCTACCATCGAAAGTTGATAGGGCAGATATTCAATGATAGCCGCCGCATCGACGGTCATGAAGATCCGTCATGTGAATGAGTTATCATGAATCATCGTGAGCAAACCCGGCATAGCCCGTCGACCTTTATCTAATAAATGCATCCCTTCCGGTAAGCTCCGGTTTGTCGCACGATTAGTCAGAATTACTACTATCCTGAAAGTAGTACCATCAAACAAACGAGAATCGATGAATGAGCCATTCATAGCTTCACGCCGAATTAGTCTATACTTACACATGCATGGCTTAATCTTGAGACAAGAGAGATCACCTGGCAGATCAACTGTAGTGATTCAGGTAACGCTCTGAATCAAGATGCGCTACCCTAGACCACAATGGGTGCTCCGAGGGCAAAGGAAATGATCGTCGTGACATACGCTGTCTAGCGATGAACGCTAAGTCGGCAATAAAGCAGGATCATGATCTCCCATGCCCGTGTTAAGGTTCCGTGATCTAGAGCATCGGTGCCATCATCATGGCCCATTGTGAAACTCCCCATGGTCACACGCGTGGGGAGTACATGGAGCACGATGATTCTTGCAAGGTCCACTCGCCTCATGAGCGTAGCTAGACGGAGAAAGGCAATATCTGAGAGAAAATTCCATCGACGGGGAAGGCAACACAGAACCATTATTGCCGATGCCCAAGGTTTGATTCAAGCGCTTTGTAGCTAGAATGAGGAGGGACGGGGCAATAGTTCGCTGTAACGAGCAAGGAGCCAATTAACCCACATTACTCAAACACCACTCACACGCCATCGTCGACTTCAAGATGCACCACACACCGAACCGTGACTAGTTGGGAGTTGTTCCTAAGAAGCAATACCTGAAGCAAATAAGTGATGCCTTTGTAGTACCATTGTAGGCATGAGAAGAATGATAACACTATTTCCAAGAACCGAATAGTTGGTCAAGCAACAAGACAAGCCTAGACAAAGAAAGATCGGCAGTTTCATGCGTCTGGGGTTTCACCTACGTCTTAGGGCAATGAACTCATGCCGAGGCAATCGTGTTCAGTATGGCATGGTACTAGGCCGAGGCAACATGTCTAGGCATGCATTCTGGCCAAAGGCACCGTGCCTAGGCATGTCAAGGCGGCACTGGGCCCCAATCGTGCTTGAAAAGGCAATGGCGGAGAGGAACCGCCCAGCAAGGCACTAGCCAAGGAACCTCCGTCTAGGCAAGGCACTGGGTTAAAGGAACCTGCCTGTAAAGGCACTAAACCGAGGAACCACGCCTGGGCATGCAATTAGCACCATGCCTAGGCATGCACTAGCCGAGGCTTCATGCCCAGCATGCACAGATATGAACAGGTTTAGCCAGTGCACCCGTTTTATGCAACCATACAAAACGAGGAGGCATGTCAGAATGGGTGTGGAACATCCGCCAGAAGAAGCTCGGGAGGCCAAGGCAAGCAAAGACGCCTTAGGCAACGAGTCGACAAAGACCGCATGGGAGAGCCAGCAACTGGATCATTGTCTAACCCACAGTAACTTGACGCCGAGGACTCGGGTGGTGATATGAGCACGCCATGCCACAAGTGGTACGGTGTGTGCACGCCGGGGCAAAGACGCACAACGTGCCTAGCCATGGCACCATGCCTAAGCAAGGCACTGGGCCGAGGGCACCACATGCCTAGGCATGCACTAAAGCCGAGGCATCGCGCCTGTGCACGCACTAGGTGAAGCGCACCACGGCTAGGCATGCACTAAACGGAGGCAATCCGCCGTGCCTAGGCGGCGCCCCGTGCTCAGCATGAACTAGGCCAAAGCACCGTGACTAGGCCGCAGACTAGGCCGAGGCAACTTATCTAGGCATGCAACGAGTCGAGGCACCCGCCCGTGCATGCACTAGGTCAAGCACCCCCGGCTCTGATGCACGCACTCAGGCCTCTAGGCACCCTCGTCGAGGCATGCACTAGCCGAGGCACCATGCCCAGCAAGGCACTAGGTCGGTGCACCTTCGCCGGCGGGGCATGCACTCCAGGTCGCGCACCCTCGGGCCTAGGCATGCACCAGCCGGTGCGCACCGCCGAGGGATGCATCAGGCCGAGGCACCGCCGGCGCATGCACTGTGCCGGCGCACCATGCCCGTGCAAGGCACTAGCCGGCGGGCAACTTGTCGAGGCATGCACTGTCGGTGCACCATGCCCGCGCGCGAGCAACCGAGGCACCGTTCGCGTACTAGGCCGGTGCACCGCGCGGTGCCCGGCGCGCGTACGCAGGTCGGTGCACCATGTCTGTGCAGCGTACCAGGCTCGAGTAGCACCATGCCCAGCAAGGCATTCAGCCATGCACCACACCTGTGCAAGGTATCAAAGCCAGGCACTCGCCTAGGCGACGCACTGCAAACAGGCAACCGCGTGTCTAGGCAAGGCATTAAAGCCGAGGCACCATGCCGCCCAGCAAGGTACTAGGCACCGTGTCTGGGAGGCATGCACCAGCTGAGGCAACGGGGGAACGAGGGGCATGCCTTTCGCTCAAGCAAACGTGAAGCAACGGTGTGAACGAGAGGCATGCTTGCAACGTGGGGAACGTCCGTCCATAGGCTCAAGTGCCCATGGGCAAGCAAAGATGGCATCTTAGAACTAGGTCACAACTAGATCGCAGAGGCAAGCAACGGGTCATCGTTTAAATTTCTACCAAGAATCTGATGTCGAGGGCTCAGGTGGCATATTAGCACGCCCATGCCACGGAAGGCATGGGTGTGTGCATCGCGGGGCAAAGACGCAAGGTCAAGCAGAAGCCTAGCCGTGCGCCGCCAAGCCCATAAGAGGCAACCACCCCTTAAAGAGCAAATATAGCCTTTGGAAAAATCCGAGGAGACATCACACATGCTTCGAGGAGACATAAACGGCAAATTTAACCAGAGCGATTTTTACCCGTTTTGGGTGCATTCTCTTTATAATAATTATATACAAAGAAGGAAATTTGGACGCAAAAATATTTATTTTTATTTATTTACTAGAAAAAATAGGGGAAAATAGGGAAAATAGGAGAAAATAGTAAAATATTTTTAAATTATTTTTCATTTAAAAATATTTGGACCAGAATTGACGATTTGGAAGTGGAGAAACATTTTATTTTAATTTCTATTTAACAAAAAATATATAAAAATAGTAAAACAGCAATAGGGAAAATAGGGAAAAGAATTGATTTTAAGATTGACTACTGGAATGTGCACATTTAATAAATATTAATATTTATGAGATAATATTTAAATGAAAAAGTGACACTTTAAATTTTTTTCTCTCTCTAAAAAATATAGAATATAGGGAAAACATAAAAAGGTATTGAAAACATTTTTTTGTCATGAGAACACATCGGTTGTTGAATGATAAATGAACAAAGGAATAGAAACGAAAGCATGGTTAGTGGGAAGCGACAAGGCATACGCAGTGAAGCCACCAATATTGTTCCGGTGCAATGGCAATGGAGGATAACAAGGGTCAGGCACCATCAATATTGCCGAGGCACCCATCAATATTGCAAATCATACTTCTGCACGATGGAACTAAGCACGGCGTGGCAAAGCACCAGGCCTAGTAACTGTGTCATGGCACGGCATGCAATACACTGGTACAGTCCCGCGGTGTCTGTGCATGACAGCACTGTAATCGGAGGCCCTATGTTCAGGCATGGCATGGCACTAGGCCGAGGCCCCGTGTGCTCAGTACGACAAAGCGCCACCGAGGCCATATGTTCATAGCAGATAGCACTGTGTTTGAGGCCTCGCGGGTTAAAATAAGATGGAGAGTAGTGACTAGCCCGAGGCCTCATGTCAGGTGTTGTGGAAGATAAGACTAGCCTGAAAATTTTCAGGCCTCAGAGTGTCTAGGGCATGGTATGCCATAGCACTACTCAGGCTCTCAGGCTCAGGTGTTTGGGGGCATGGTATGCAGATTATCTTGAGGCGCTAGCTTCCCTCTCCCCCTCAACAAAGGGGCGGCAATGTAAAAGGGTCAAAAAGGCACAGCAAGACTAGCCCGAGGCCCCGAGGCCTGTAACAGCATGAAGGCATGAAGACGCCCCAGGCCCCGAGGCGCGGAGGTCCCACAGAGCCGAGGCGGGCATGCCATAAGATAGCCTCGGTACCCCAAGGTTTGTGGCAAATGGCGTACACAAGACACCCAGGCCTGCAGTCTGTGCACGGCGCCATAGCACTTAGCCCGAGTCTTGAGGCGCTGAGGCCTATGTGCCTGGAACATGGTACTATACTAGCGCTGAGGCCCCTGTAGGTTCAGGGCATGGCACGCAGCACTTTTGTGTCAGGCATGGCATGCTACAGCACTGTACCCCGAGGGCCCCGTGGGTGGGTCTAGCAAGGGCAACAGAGCACTCACTCAGGCCCCGAGGCTGAGCCTCGTGTGTCCGGGCATGCCATAGCACCAGGCCAGGCCCTGCAGGCCCAGCATTGGCATGCCATAGCACTTCCTGTGTCAGGTACAGATGTGCCATGCCGACTAGTCCCAGCCCCAGGCCCAGGCAGCGGCATGCCACGAAGACTAGTCCCAGGCCCCATGGCACTGAGCACAAGGCTGCCATAGTACTCAGCTTGAGTCCCGTGTCAGGCTTGGCATGCCATACACAAAGGCCGAGGCAATTCTGTCTGTATTAGCATGGCATGATCAGGCCCAGCCCCCTGTCTAAAAGGCATTACGGGCACAAAGACTGGGGCCTGAGGCCCCAGTCTAGGCATGGCATGGCATGAACACTAGGCCGAGCCCTGGGTGTGTTCAGGGTAGCGCGCTGCATGCCACTGTGATCGAGGCAACTGTTCGTGCATGGAACGGCACATCTACATAACAAACTCAAACCCTTAAAAACAACGCTTTTTAAACTGGCATTTAGCCAACTGCACGGCACGGCATGCTAGACCAGGTCGAGCATTCAGCGCCCGCAGCGCGAACAGCCGAACACCGGTTCAGGCATGCCATGTTAACAAGGTCGAGGCACCACGAATCGCCGGCCTGAGTAATGCCATGGCACAGTCGCGGCCACCTTAAGTCAGTAAGCACTCGCCGAGGCACCGCCTCGTGATGCAACATCGAGTTTAACTCACCACGCCTAGGGCATATGCCATGGCATTAGGTCAACTCACCGTCAGCATGTCATGGCACCAGTCGAGGCACCAATCGTTGTGCAAGCACCGCCGAGGCAATCGCCCGTGCCATGACACTCAGCCGAATCACCTTGCCTAGTACGCCATGGCACTAGGCTTAACACCGTGCCTAGGCATGTCATGGCACTAAAGCCGAGGCACCGTGCTTCAGCAAGCACCGGGTCGAGGCATCGCGCTCCAGCGCCACGCGACACCAGCCTAATGCTCGCTCAGGCACGTCATGGCACTAGACTGCGCACCGTGTCTGCGCCGCACAAAGGCCGAATCACTCCGCTTCAGGCATGCCATGGCACTAGCCGAATCACCGCATGCGAGGTACGTCATGGCACTAGGCCGGCAGGCTTAGCAAAGCACATGGTCGAGGCACCGTGCTTGTACACATGGCCGAGGCAACCGCTCCGTTACGACATCAGCCAATGTCATTTCAGGGCATGTCATGGCACTGGGACCAGGCAATCGTGCCCGGTGCCATGGCACTCGCAGGCACCGCGCCCGCGCCAGCTTACTAGGTCGGTGCACCGCGCCCGCCATGGCACTAAAAATGGCGCACCAGCGCCTCGCATGTCATGGCATCTAGTCGAGGCACCGCGCCAAGGCATGCCTCGCATCAGCCGAGGCACCCCGTGGTAGCATGGCATGTCACTAGCCAGCACCCTCGGCCGCAAGGCATATGGCAGGGAACCTCGCTTCGGCGCACGTTCGCACCAGCCACCGCACCGCTCGCATGTCATGGCACTCAGCCCGCACCGTGCTTTCAGCAAGCACTGGTCGAGGCAATCGCTGTAAAGCACTCAGCCGAATCACCGCAGCTCAGGGTACGTCATGGCACCAGCCCAAAGACCGCGCCCAAAGATGTCACGGCACCAGTCGAGGCAATCGCACACCAGCATGTCATGGCACTCAGCCCGTGCACCGCGCCTGTGTGCACGTCACGACCAGTCGAGGCACCGCGGCCCGTGCATGTCATCTCCACTCAGCCCGAATCACGCGCCCAGCACGTCATGGCACCAGCCGCGCACCGCCCAGCAAGCACAAGCATGAATCACCGCCTTAGGCATGTCATGGCACTAGCTCAGCGCCGTGCCTGTGCAAGCACAAGGCCGAATCACCGTGCCTGGGGCATGCTCATGGCACAGTCGAGGCACCGCGCCCGGCAAGACTTCGCCGAGGTGACCGCGCCTGCAAGCACTCGGCCGAGGCACCGCCTGTGCAGCACCAGTCGACGCGACCGCGCCTAGGGCATGTCATGGCACTAGGTCGAATCACCGCGTTTCAGCATGGCACTGAAGTCGAATCAATCGCGTCGTGCACGCACCAGGCTAATCACCGCCTAGGCAATGCCGTACCAGTCGAATCAATCAGGCTCAGGCATGGCACTAGGCCGAATCATCGGCCTAGGCATGCCATTACGGTATTTCAGTTTGGGGGCGAGGCAATCGTGGATTGAGGTAAAGGTTACCAAGACTAGTCCGAGGCACGCCGTTTGTGCACGACTCTAAAGCAAGGGCCATGATCACTGTGCATGCCATGGCACCCTCAAAGCCGAGGCACCGTGTCTGGGCACATGGCCAGCTAGCACGGTGGAGGCGCGATGTAATATCATAAAGCGGGGGAGGCGGCATGATGAGCCATGGGGCGGGGGAGGTGCATGTAAATGGCAATGGCTCGCACAAGGACACACACCACGCCTAACTGGGCCTACCACTCGATCGAGGCAACATGTCTAATGTATCGGACGCAAGCACCTAATTTGCGCACCATGGCACAGCCAGTGCCGCCAGTCGCGGCGGCCGGTCCGGAATTCGAAGCCACGACGGCAAGGCAATCGCTGCCCAATCGCTTCTCATTGCTATTTTGACCATACGGCGTTTTATCCGCCGACCCGAAGATTTGTTCAATCCACAAGGGGGCTTCCCGCACACCAGTAACGCCTGCAACCTTCATCGAGGGACGAAAAAAGGGAAACGCTGCGGATCTGGGCTCGAGGGGAGGATTTTAACTGAGCGCACATAGGGTCGAATCTTAGCCGACGCGGCAAAGAAGCGCCACTCGCCAATTTACAATACCCCGCGCCGCTGTGACGGTCGTCTCGCAAAGGATTCACCACATCGGCCTGAATAATGCTTCAAGGCGGCCCACACGGCTTATCCAATCGCGGAGCACCCGACCAAGGACGTGGCCTGCCGAGGGCCCCACCGAGGGCTCAAGAATCTGGCCACCACGACGCTGTCAGCTGTGCCCTGGATTCCGACTCTAGAGGCGTTCACCATAATCCAACAAGATCTGCAGCTTCACAAGACCGGCTTTTCAACCAAGCGATGACCAATTGTGCGAATCAACTACTCCTCTCAGACTAGGCTGAAATTACTATCGCGACACTATCATCAAGTAGGTAACTAACCCGCCTCACGACCTGGCCTAAACCCAAATTAATGCTCCTATCGTGGGTGAACAATCCAACACTGATGAATTCCGCTCACAATGATGTGAAGAGCCGACATCGGCGATCAAAAGCAACGCCGCTATGAACTGGGTCGCCACAAGCCGCCTATCCCCCGTGGTAACTTTTCGACACCTCTAAATTTTTAAATTCGTCAAAGATCGATAGGGCCACGCCACTTATCAGATTCGATCGAATCAATCAACCAGTTTTTACCCTCGTTGCTCCACACGAGATTTGCTCGCTGAGCTCATCTCAGACACCCGCGCGGAGTCTTAACATGTGCCGCCTCACCCAAACTCCCCACCCGACAATGTCTTCCGCCCGATCGACGCTAGCTGAGCGGCTGGTCCAAAAGGAGGGATGTTCCCGCCTCCGATTCACTAATAAGTAAAATAACGTTAAAAGTAGTGGTATTTCACTTTCGCTGCTTCCTAGCCCCACTTCTATCCTACACCCTCCTGTCATTTCACAAGTTTTACCAGTCAAGCTCAACAGTGGTCTTCTTCCCGCTGATTCTCGCAAGCCCGCTCCTTGGCTGTGGTTCTCGCCGATGCGTGACAGGATAAGTGGGAATCTCGTTAATCCATTCATGCGTCATTACCACTAGATGACGAGGCATTTCGCTACCTTTTAAGAGAGTCATAGTTACTCCCGCCGCTTACCCGCTGTCAATTTCTTCACTTCGACATCTCGTAGCATCAAGGTAAATCACATCGCGTGAGCATCCAGGACCATCGCAATGCTTTGTTTTAATTAAACAAATGACTCTGTCCGCACTGGGCCTGAAGTCGTAATGCTCGACGCCGGAAGGCCCCCCGAGGGAGGCTGCTCCCAGCCTTCGTCTCTCGGCCAAGACGCTGGCGACTCCGCCCCGCCGCGGAGCGTGCCGAGCAAACCAATCGACACCGACCTGTTCGGACTGGGACCCCGTGCCCAGCCTCGTGAGCCAACTTTTCCGAGGTTACTGATCCATTTTCGCGACTTCCTCATTTACATTGTCGCAATGAATTGCAGGTCGCTCACCTTGAGACCGATGCAAGCGCTATGAGTACCGACCGTGGAGGCACTCATCTCCTCCCGTGATTTTCATTGCCAGTCAGTCGAGGCGACCTACCACGCCGACGTGCTGGTGCTCTTCCACTACCGGATCTCTACCTCCACCGAGCCGCTTCCGTGGTACGGTCAAGCAAACGTAAAAGTTAATCCTTCCGAGGCCCTCGACGACGCCTCCTGACTTCCTAACGTTGCCGTCACCGCCACGTCTTGTCAGAATGTGTTAACCCGATTCTCATGCCTTCGCGCGCAGATCGCCATCTGACGGCTTCCCCGTCTCAGATCGACTAACCCATGCAAGTGCCGCTCACATGGAACCTTCCCCCTTCCTACTCTCAGTTCCTCTATTTGAATATTTGCTACTACCACCAAGATCCACCGACCCGTCCGCCGGCCTCGCGCCCTGTGCCTTATGCGACCGCCGCGCCTCCCACCACGAGGCCCCCGGCCCTTGCCCCCCGACTACCGGCACAGTCGCGCGCTCGCCATCCATTTTCTGGCTACTTGATCTCTAAGAGTGAGTCACACTCCTTAGCCGATTTCGACTTCCATGACCACCGTCCCGCGTCTTAATCGACCAACACCCTTTGTGGGTTCTAGGTTAGCCGCAGCTGGGCAATCGAACCCATTCCTATTCATCCCGGTATCAGCTCAAGCACAAAACGGCCCACTCTGGAGCCTGATTCCGCGGCCCTGGCCAATGGAGCACCCGTGCTGGCCCTACCTATTTAAAGTTTGAGAATAGGCTGAGGGCGCTGCGCCCCGATGCCTCTAATCATTGGCTTTACCTCGATAGAACTCGCCATGCCCAAATTTATCCCGGGAAACTTCTGAGGAACCACTTACTAGATGGTTCGAGCTAGTCTTTCGCCTTCTATACCCAAGTCGATTTAACGATTTGCACGTCAAGACGCGCGGCCCCACCGAGTTTCCTCTGCCGCCCCGCTGTGCATAGTTCACCATCTTTCTAGTCCCGACAGCATGCTCACTCAACCCTCGAAGATCAAGGTCTAGCCGACTCCGCACCTCGAGGGGGATCCCGATCGCCTTCCCACGCCTGACGGTTTACTAGCCCGGGTCGACCAGCACGCCATGTCGAATTTTGGTCCGTGCTCAAGATCTCGGCCGAATCGGGGCCCACTGCCGACGCCATGAGCGCACAGTGCCGGCACGCCCGGGAGGGCGTGGCGTCGCATTCCACGATCGAGGCGACGACGCCCCACGTATGACTACAACCCAAGCCGTCGCGCCTCTAAACTGCCGGCCCGCGCCTGAAGCCGACGGCGGATCGGCTGACGTTGCTCCACATCCGACCGAGGCGCACGTCGCCCCCATCCGCTCCCTCCCGACAAATTTCAAGCACCCTGACTCTCTTTTCAAAGTCCCTTTCATCTTTCCTCGCAGATTTACTCGCATCTAGCCTCGCCCAGATGAAGCTCTCGATTCGAATCCCACCGCCCGATCGGGCCAGATTCAACAACCCGACTCTGCCGACGCCGGTGCGATTGTGGTCCGGCACGATGGGGTTCCACTCTCTCCGGCGCCCCCCTTCCAAGGGACTTGGGCCCATCCGACAACGAGGACGCTCCGTACTACACCACAGTGATCGCCCGATTCCTTGCCGGGCTTCTTCTCCTGCTCGCCTGCTACTAAGGGAACTGTAAGCTCTTTTTCCTCCGCTATTGATGCTTAAACTCGCGGTGTTCCCCGCCCCGACCTGGTCGCCGCCGAGGCCCCCAGCCTCAGGTGCCCCGTCGCTGCGCCGCCGCGCCCGACATGGAGATTCTCCTCCTTCCTCCGGACGAGGGGAAAGGATCAGGTCTGCTTTCAAACCACCGCCGTCGAGGCGTGCATCACAGCCAAGGGATAGATTTAACCAACCACTGACGCGATGTTCCATGGAGGTCACGTCCGCCCCAACCCGTGCCCCACTCTACGGAAGGGCGAGGGGGCGACGCAGCGTGACGTCAGCGTGCGCGCCCTCGACCCACGGTGGCGCCTGGCGCAACTCATGCCAAAGACCTGACATCTCACCTGGACTTAACCACACCAAGTATCGATTTTGCTACGCTCTTCATCGATGCGAGAGCCTGGGGATATCCGCCGCCGAGTCGCTTTTAGGAGTTAACGACACGCCTTCCCGTGCACTGACCCGGGGCGACCCGGATGGCGTTGCTCTGTATTTTCCTCGCGCTTCCACGGTTCGTTGTTGATCTGGGAAGGTCCCGCGAAGACACCTCTACGCACAAGCGTGAGGAAAGGCTCGCGAGGCCTGAACCCACCAGAGCGAGTGGAGGCCTACGCACCAGCCCGCCTCGACGTTGTTAAACAACGCGGTTCATCGTCGTCACGATAGTTCGACAATGATCCTTCCGCCAAGCAGTTCACCTACTGAACCTTGTTACGCACTCTCCTTCCTCTAAATGATGCTGGTCTGGACTTCTCGCTGACGCCGCAGCGCGAACCGCTCACGCGCAGCGATCCGAACACTTCACCCACCATCTAACTCCAGAGTCGACTCAAGCAGTACAAAGGGCAAGATTTAGTCAACGCTGAAATGATGACTCAAGGCATTAGGAATTCCTCGTCAAGACCAACAATCGCAATGACTCCATCCTGATCACATGAAATTTCAAAGATTACCCGGCCCTCGCTGGCCGCCATAGACCTCGTTGAATGGCATCAAAGGTAAATACAAAGTGCCCAGAACACCTGGGCGGGCATCACGCACTGCTATCGCTCAACTCTCGCCTGCTTTGCTATAGTCCTCTAAGAAGCCGGCCGCGAGAGGATCACCTTCTGATAGCTAGTTAGCGTGCCAGGTCTCGCTCGCTAACTGAATTAACCGCATAAATCGTCAACTAAGAACTGGCCATGCACCACCACTCCATAGAATCAAGAAAGAGCTCTCACCGTCAATCCTTACTACGGTCCGACTCGGTAAGTTTTCCCCGTGCTGAGTCAATTAAGCCGCAGCTCCACTGGCAGCCCTCCGCCAATTTTGTGCTCACTCGCGACCATACTTCCCGGAACCCAAAAACTTTGATTTCGCAAGGTGCCACGGAGTCCCAAAAAGCAACATCCTCGATCCCCGGCCCAAGATCAAGCATGGTCGTGACTAGATGACCGATCGCCTTCGGCCCCAACTCGCTTGATTAATGAAAACATCTCGCAATGGTTAGCAGCTGTTCGTCTTCATAAATCCAAGAATTTCACCACTATGAAATGAATGCCCCGACCCTCGTTAATCATTACTCCGATCCCGATACACCACAACAGGGCCCGAAATCCTATGATGTTATCTCATGCTAATGTATCCATAGCGTAGGCTCGCTGAGCACTCTAATTTCTTCAAAGTAACAAAGACGGAGGCACGAATCTCTACGCACACCAGGAGCGCATCACGGTAGGCGGGACAAGAGGACCGGTGCACACCGTAGCGCGACCGACCGACCCATCCCAAAGTCCAACCACGGCTTTTAACTCCGCAACAACTTAAATATACGCGATTGAGCCGGAATTACCGCTGGCCAGCCGGGCACTGTGACTTGCCCTCCAATGGATCCCCATGGATTTGGATTGCATCATTCCACCACGACTCAAAGAGCCCTGGGTGATTTATTTACTGGTCACTACCTCCCGCGTCGATCGGGGTAATTTGCGCGCCCTCGTCGGCCTTCTTGGATGTGGTAGCCGGCTGTGCCCTCCTAATCGAACCCTAATCACAATTCAATACCATATAGCCACTATCCTACCATCGAAAGTCGACAGTAGCGTATTTGAATGATGCGCCGCACAGCACGCATCCGGCCGAAGTTATCAGAATCATCAGAGCAACGCATAGCCCGCGCCGACCTTTATCTAATAAATGCATCCTTCCGGTATCGGGTTTGTCAGACGATAAATCTGTGAATTACTACTAAGTATCCGAGTAAAGCAGTACCATCAAACAAACTATAATCCGATTAATGAGCCATTCGCAGCTTACAACCGGGAATTAGTTCCATACTTACACATGCATGGCTTAATCTTGAGACAAGCATATGACTACCGCGTGGATCAACCGTAGCATTTTGCGGTAACGCCTGAATCGCACGCGCCTACCCTAGACCAATAATGGTGCCTGAGGGCAGCAGAGCCATCGCCGCACATACGTCACATGAACGCTTGCTTCAGGCAATAGTGTGACCATATCCTATGCCCAGGGCAGGTTCCGCATCCGAGCACGAGCCATCATCATGGCCCATCAGGAAACCCTTCGCATGGTCACACGCGGGAGTATGGAGCACTGGCGATCTTGTGTTGTCCACCCGCTCTACGAAAGCAGAGCCAGACGGAGAAAGGCAACATCGAGAGAAAATTCCCACGATTGGGAAGGCAAACACAGAACCATTATCACGATGCCCAAGGCTTGATTCAAGCGCTTTGTAAACAGAATGGCGAGGGACGCTGTAAGGCCGCTGGTCAGCACGAGCAAGGAGCCTACCAACCCACATTACCTAAACACCACCACACGCCATCGTTGACTTCGAAGATGCACCACACAATCGAACCGTGACTAGCTGGAGTTGTCTCCTAAGAAGCACACCTAAGCACAAGTGATGCCTTTGTAGTACCCATCAGAGGCATGAGAAGAATGATAACACTATTTCCAAGCAACCGAATATTGGTCAAGCAATCGTACATTTCACAGCAGATCAGAAGCCTAAGGTGTCTAAGCCACCCATGCCCAGGTAATGAACTATGCCGAGGCACCGTGTCTAGGCATGCATGTACTAGGGCCGATAAGAACATGTCTAGGCATACCCTGCCAAGGCACCTGCTCTGTGCATACAGTACACCACCTCTGTGCACCCTGACAGTAAGGCACTAAGGAGAGGAACCGTGCCTAGCAAGGCACTAAGCCAAGGAACTCGCCTAGGCAAGGCACCTGTTAAGGAACCTTGCCTAGGCAAGGCACTAAACCGAGGAACCACGCCAGCATGGCACTAAAGCACCATGCCTGTGCATGCACTAGCCGAGGCTTCATGCCTGTGCATGCATCAGACAAGAATCGTGCTCAAATACTAAGGCACTAAGCTGAGGCACCCATGGCTAGGAACCAGAGGCATAAGCCAGAATGTGGAACACTGCCTATAGGCTCTGGAGGCCAAGGGCAAGGGAAGACGCTACTTTAGGCACCTAGCCGACAAAGACTGCATTCAGAGAAGCTAGCACCCGGATCACGTTTAACCCGTATTGCACCTGATGTCGAGGACTGGGGGGTGGCATATGAGCACGCCCATGCCACAAGTGGCATGGGTGTGTGCACGCCGGGCAAAGCACGCAAGGCAACGTGCCTAGGCCATGGCACCATGCCAAAGCAAGGCACTAAGCCGAGGCACCATGCCTAGACATGCACTAGGCCGAGGCATCGCGCCAGTAGCGCACTAAAGCAAGGCACCATGGCTAGGCATGCATCTAAACGGAGGCGAATCGCCGTGCCTAGGCACAAGCCCCGTGCCCAGGCATGAACCAGGCCAAAGCACCGCGGACTAGGCCGCACTAGTCGAGTGCGCACTTCTATCTAGGCATGCACTAGGCCGAGGCACCCCGTCTGTGCATGCACTAGGCCGAAGACCGTCGAGGCATGCACTAGGCCGAGGCACCATGCCCAGCAAGGCACTAGGCCGAGGCACCTCCCGCCGAGGCATGCACTAGGCCGAGGCACTCGCCTGTGGCATGCACTAGGCCGAGGCACCCGTCGGCGGGATGCACTAGGCCGGCGCGCACCGCCGGCGCATGCACTAGGCCGAGGCACCCCGCCGGCGCATGCACTTCAGCCGCAGGGCAATCTTCATGCCCGCAGCGCACCAGTCGGCGCAATCCTGTCGCAGGCATGCCAGCCGCGCACCGCGCCCAGCAAGTGAGCAACCAGGCACCGCGGTTCGTGCAAGGTACTGTGCCGAGGCACCATGCCCAAGAAGGTACTCAGCCGAGGCACCATGTCTGGTGCGTACTGGGCCGAGGCACCATGTTCCAGTAAGGTAATTAGGCCAAGGCACCATGTTCAGGCAAGGTACCAGCCGAGGCACTCGTCTAGGCTACGCACTAGGCCGAGCACCGTGTCTGTAGCAAGGCAATTAGCCGAGGCACCATGCCCGTGCAAGGTACAGCACCGCGGCCTGGGGAGGCATGCACTAGGCCAGGCAACGCGGGGGAACGAGGGCATGCCTTCGCTCAAGCAACGGGGGCAACGTGGGAACGAGGCATGTCAGAACGCGGGGGAACGTCCGTCCATACTGGGCAGCCATGGCAGCAAAGATGGCATCTTAGTAACGAGTCGACAACGATCAAGGTGGGAGAGCAAGCAACGGGGGTCATCGTTTCAAATTTCACCAAGAATCTGGACAAGCCGAGGGGCTTCAGCGGGTGGCATATGAGCTCGCCCATGCCACGAGTGGCATGGGTGTGTGCACGCCGGGGCAGCACGCAAGGCTGCGTGCCTAGGCCGGGTGCACTGCCAAGCCCATAGAGGCAACCACCCCCCCCTTAAAGAGCAATATAAGCCTTTTTGGAAAAATCTCGGAGCAGACATCACACACGCCGAGAGAGAGAATGGCAAATTTAACCAAAGAAAGCGATTTTAGTCCCGTTTTTTTTGCATTCTCTTATAATAATTATACATACAAGAAAAAAAGAAGAAAAAAATTGACGTTAAAATATTTATTTTTATTTATTTACTGAAAATAGGGAAATAGGGAAAAATAGGGAGAAAATAGTAAAAAATATTTTAAAATTCATTTTTCACGTGGGAAAAATATTTGGGACCAGAATTGATCGATTTGAAGTGGAGGAAATATTTTATTTTAATTTATTTAACAAAAAAATGTACGAAAAATAAAAAAACAGAAAATAGGAAAATAGGAAAAGAATCGATTTAAGATTCACTACCTGAATGCAATATTTACTATAAAATATTAATATTTGATAATATTTCAATGAAAAAAGTGATAATTTTAAATTTTTCTCTCTAAAATATAGGAACATAGGGAAAAACATGGAAAAGGTATTGAAAACATTTTTTGTCATGAGAATGATATTTGGAACAATGAAATGAGGAAGAAACAATGGAATAGAAACAAGCATGGTTAGGGGAAGCGATTAAGGCATACGTGCGAGCCACCAATATTGCCAGTGGCAATTCGGTGACAACAAGGGTCGCGGCACCATCAATACCGCCGAGGCACCTATCAATATCAGAAATTACATTTCGCACGATGGAACGGTTACCGTGGCGTGGCAAAGCACTCAGCCGAGGCACCGTGGTGTCACAGGCACGGCATGCACAAGACTAAGTGGCTGAGTCCGCAGGCCCAGGGGCATGACAAAGCACTGTGACCGAGGCCCCATGTCTAGGCATGGTACGGCACTGGGGGCGCCGAGGCCCCGTGTGTCTAGGCATGACAAGTCGCTGCACCGAGGCCATATGTCTGTGCATGGCATAGCACAGCCGGAGGCCCCGTGTCTAGGCATGGCATGGCATAGCACTAGCCCGAGGCCCCGTGTGTATAGGCATGGCATGCCATAGCACTAGCCCGAGGCCCCCAGGCCCCGTGTGTCTAGGCATGGCATCCCAGCAGCATTCTCACCCCAGGCCCGAGGCCCCGTGTGTGCCCAGTACGCATGCCACAAGACTACCCCCGAGGCCGAGGCCCCGTGTGTCTAGGCATGGCATGCCATAGCACTAGCCCGAGGCCCCGAGGCCCCGTGTGTCTAGGCATGGAATGCCATAGCACTAGCCCGAGGCCCCGAGGCGCGGAGGCCCCGTGTGTCTAGGCATGGCATGCCATAGCACTAGCCCGAGGCCCCGTGTGTCTAGGCATGGCGTGCCATAGCACTAGCCCGAGGCCCCGTGTGTCTAGGCATGGCATGCCATAGCACTAGCCCGAGAGGTCCCGTGTCTAGGGGTACGGCATGCCATAAAGACTGTACCGAGGCCCTCGTGGTGTCTAAATGCACGGCATGCCATAAGCACTGTACTCGAGGCCCCGAGGCGCTGAGGCCCCGCGGTAAGTTCGGGCATGGCATGCCATAGCACCAGGCGCCGAGGCCCCCGTGGTGTCTAGGCATGGCATGCCATAGCACGCCCCGTGTGTCTAGGCATGGCATGCCATAGCACTACAGCTCGAGGCCCCGCAGCCCAGTAATGGCATGCCATAAAGACCAGCGAGGCCCCGTGTGCTCCAGCATGGCATGTGCCATAAAGACTAGGCGCCGAGGCATCGTGGTGTCTAGGCATGGTATGGCAGCAAGCACTAGGCTCCAGCCCGTGTGTCTAGGCATGGCACGGCACAGCACTAGCCGAGGCCCCGTGTGTCTAGCATGGCGACGGCATGCCACTGTGCCGAGGCCCCGCAGGTGTTCAGCACGGCATGCCATAAAGACTAGACCGAGGCACCGTGTTCAGGGGTGGCATGGAATGGCACATTCATGATAGAATAAACCTCAACCCTAAAAACAATGCTTTAAACTGTATGAAGCGAATCTGTGCATGGTATGGTACGGGCACTAGGCCGAGGCAATCAGGCCCATGAAGTAATTAGCCGAATCACCGTGTTCAGGCATGCCATGCGCGCGGTCAGGCACCGCGCCGAATCGCCATGTCGAGAAGTACGCCAAGGCACTGTGCCGCGCCAATCGCCTGCGCAAGCACTCTCGCCGAGGCACCGCTCCCAGAGGCACGCATCAGTCGAATCAATCGTGCCTGTGTACGCCACAAGACTCAGTCGAATCACCGCACTAGGCATGTCATGGCACTAGGTCGAGGCACCACCGCGCTTAGCAAGCACCGGGTCGGCGCGCAATCGCCCGCAGCCATGACATCAGCCGAATCACCTGGGCTTAGCGCATGCCATGGCACTGCCGAATCACCGCTCAGTACGCCATGGCACCAGTCGAGGCACCGTGCTTAGTAAAGCACCGGCCGAGGCACCGTGCCCGTGCCATGACACTAGGCCACGCTTGCTCAGGGCATGTCATGGCACTAGACCGAGCACCGCGCCCAGCCATGACACTAGGCCGAATCACTCGCTTCAGCATGCCATGGCACCAGTCAATCACCCGCGGCGCAGCATGTCATGGCACTAGGTCGGTGGCACCGTTGTGCAAAGCACACGGTCGAGGCATCATAGTTCAGCTACGACACCAGCCTAATGCTCGCTTCAGGCATGTCATGGCACTAGACCGGGAGGGGGCACCGCGCCTGTGCCATGGCACTAAAGCCGAGGCACCGTGCCCAAAGCCATGGCACCAGCCGAGGCACCGTGCCCGTGCCACGGGCATCCAGCCGAGGCACCGTACTTGGCATGTCATGGCACTAGGCTCGAGGCACCGCAGGCCAAGGCATGCCTCGTGACTAGGCCGAGGCACCCCGCGCAGGCATGGCATGTCACCAGGCCACGGCACCTCGTCTGTGCAAGGCATACGGCAGGGAACCCTGGTTTCAGTACGTCACGGCACTGTGCCACCAAGGCAATCGCGGCTCGCATGTCATGGCACTAGCCTGCAAGACCCAAGCAGCGCGACCGGGTCGAGGCACCGTGTGCTAGCAAAGCACTAGCTCGAATCACCGTGCTCAGCATGTCATGGCACTCCAGCCTGTGCACTCGTGCCCTGCATGTCACACCAGCTCGAGGCACCGTGCTCCGTGCATGTCACAAGACCAGCTCCGTGCACCGTGCCCAGCATGTCATGGCACTAGGTCGAGGCACCTCATGCCCAGCATGTCATCGCACTAGCCCGAATCACCGTGCCCGTGCATGTGTCATGGCACCAGCCCAGCACCGCGCCCAGCAAGCACAAGGCTAATCACCGCGCCCAGCAGTCACTCAAGACTCAGCCCGTGCGCCTCGTGGCTCAGGCAAGCACTGCTGCTCAACCACCGCCTAGCATTGCTCATGGCACCAGCCGAGGCACCGCAAGGCCTAGGCATGTCATGGCACTGTGTCGCGCACCGCGGCCTCGCGCACTCGTCGAGGCACTGCTCAAAAAGACTGGGCCGAGGCACCGTGTTTAGGCAAGCACCAGCCACGCATCGCGCCTAGGCATGTCATGGCACTAGTCAATCACCGTAGTTTCAGCATGGCACTAGGCCGAATCACCGCGTTTGTGGCATGGCACTGGGGTCAATCACCGTGCCTAGGTACGTCATGGCACTAGTCGAATCACCGCGGTTTGTGCATGGCACTAGTCGAATCACCGTGCCTAGGTACGGCACTAGTCGACCACTGCCTAGGCATGCTATGGCACTGTGCCTAAAGTCGGCGCATCGTGGACTAGCATGTCACTGACTAAACCGGCGCGTTAAC
Source organism: Tetrastigma voinierianum (assembly GCA_016808115.1). NCBI lineage: Eukaryota > Viridiplantae > Streptophyta > Magnoliopsida > Vitales > Vitaceae > Tetrastigma > Tetrastigma voinierianum. The sequence goes on along the minus strand of JAEQBH010009628.1, from coordinate 26,859 downwards.
GCCGCCCAGGCAACGACCCTAAAGTGGGCAGCCGTGGACTAGGTACGCCATGGCACCAGCCGAAGCACCGCGGTCTAAGCAATGCGCCTAGCTTAGTACGGAGGCAAAAGATGTAATATCATGGGGCGGGGGAGGCGCATGTGATATCACGGGGGCGTGGGAGGCAAAGAGTGTAATGGCACGGTTCCGGCACAAGTGACACCACACCACGCCGAATCCGTCACCACTGATCGAGGCAACATGTTCACGGTCGGATCGCGCAGTCGGCCTTCTGAGGCAACCGTGGCACAGCCCGTGTGCCGTAGTCGTAATGGCTCAGAATTCACTATTCGATTTCTCGAGCAAGGCAATCACACCAATCGCTTCATTTCGCTTAGCTTTATTCCATACGATGCTTTATCCACGACCTAAGATTTGTTCAACTAATAAGGGCTTCCGTACCACCCCGTAACGCTCCGTGAACCTCTCATTTGAGGGACTAAAAGTGGAAACGCGTGGATCTGGGCTCGAGGAGTGGATTTTAATCTGAGCGACATAGGGCTGACCAGCGGATCGTGGCAAAGAAGGCCACTCGCCACTTACAATACCCCGTCGTATTTAAGTCGCCCGCAAAGGATCTCTGACCCACGCCAGCCTGGAATAATGCTCTTCGCCCACACCTAAGCCATTCCACCGCGAGGACCCGACCAGCGACACAGGCCCTCCTCGAGCCGAGGGTCCCTACCGAGGGCTCGCAATCGGCGACGGCGCACGCTGTCGCTTCTAGCCCGGACTCGACTCTAGAGGCGTCAAATTGCTAATCCGCACCCAGAGTTTCGCCATCGGCTTTCAACCAAGCCGCGATGACCAATCGTGCGAATCAACTGGGCCTCCCGTACTAGGCTGAATTCACTATCGCGAATCACACGGGGCAGTGGTAAAACTAACCTGTCTCACGACGGCCTAAACCCAAATTTCACGCTCCTACTGTGGGTGAACAATCCAACACTTGGTGAATTTCGCTTCATAAATGATAGGAAGAGCCGATCTAAGGATCAAAAGCAATCGCCGCTATGAACGCTGCTGCCACAAGCCGCTTATCCTCGTGGTAACTTTTCCGACACCTCTAGCTTCAAATTCAAGGTCTAAAGGATCGATAGCCACGCCACTCGCTCGTGATTCAGACAAATCGTAATCAAACGAGCTTTTACCCTTGCTCCACACGAGATTTCTCGTCTCGAGCTTCATCCTTAGGACACCCAAGTATCTTTAACATGTGCCGCCCAAACCCAAACTCCTCACCCGACAATGTCTTCCGTCTCGGGATCGACGCCGCCGAGCGCGCCTCTCGGGGTCCAAAAGGAGGGATACCTCCGCCCCGATCTCACCTGAATAAGCAAATAACGCTAAAGTAGTGGTATTTCACTTTCGCCGTTTCCGGCTCCCACTTATCCTACACCTCTCAAGTCATTTCACAAAGTCGGACTAGAGTCAAGCCTCAATAGGTCTTCTTCCTCGCCGATTCTCGCCAAGCCCGCTCCCTCACGCGTTTCAATGGATAAGAGATTGTGACAAGTGGGAATCTCGTTAATCCATCCATGCGCTACCACTAGGATGACGAGGCATTCGCTACCTTAAGAGAGTCATAGTTACTCCCGCCTCGCTTAATTCGCGCAGTTGAATTTCTTCACTTCATTCGCAGCACTCGCGTAAATCACATCAGCGCGAGCATCCGCAGGACCATCGTGAATGCTTTGTTTTAATTAAACAATGGATTCCCTTGTCCGCACTCGCTCGGAGTCGACCGCTCGACGCCTCCTGAAGGCCCCGAGGGAGCCGCTCAGCCTGCCTCTCGGCCGCAAGACGCTGGCGCATTCGCTCGCTACGGAGTGTAAATGAGCAGCCCACCGACACTGACGGGCCCGGATCGGGACCCCGTGCCTGCCTCTCGTGAGCTAACTTCTTTCCCGAGGTTACGATCCATTTTGCCGATCCTCGTTTACATTGCTCCACTCGACCAGAGGTCGCTCACCTCTGAGACCGACAAGTAAGAGTAATGACCGCGTGGGAGGCACCCTGGCCCTCCTGATTTCACGGGGGCCGCCGAGGGCAAAGACCGACACCACGCGACGTAAGGCTCTTCCGTACCGCCGGACCCTACCTCCCACGAGCCAAGCCCCCTGTGGTGGCTACCAAGCAAATCGTAAAGATAACTTTCCCGAGGCCCCTCGACGACGCCCTCCCACTTGACCGCCGCCGCCACCGCCACGTCCCTGCTCAGAATGTTAACCGACCTCGATGTTCGCTGCGCAGACGCTTTATCTGACGGCTTCCCGTCTCTTAGGATCGACTAACCCATGTGCAAGTGCCGCTCACATGAACCTTTCCCCTTTCTACTTCAAAGTTCCTATTTGAATATTTGCTACTACCACCAAGATCCGCACCGGACGGCCGCTCCGCCGGCTCGCGCCTGTGTTCATACTGATCGCCGCGCCTCCTACCATCGAGGCCCGGCCCACCTCGACGGCCCCTCAACAAATGCAACTCTCACTCACTTCTTCTCATTTCTTTCTTTTCTTCCGTCTTCCTTAGGTCTGGGCGCTCAAATACCATCCACGCTAGTTGATCTCATGTGAGTTGTTACACACTTAGCGGATTTCGACTTCCATGACCACCGTCCCATTGGCTCTTAATCCACCAACACCCTCAGGGGTTCTAGGTTAGCGCAAATAAGAATCGTGAACTGGGCTCCTGGCTCATCCCAAGATCGCCAGCTCGCTTACCAAAATGGCTCACTGAGCTCGATTCCTTTGTGCGGGTCTCCATTAATGGAGCAAATGTGTCAGCCCTACCTATTTAAAGCTCGAGCATCAGTCGAGGCGTCATGCCCCGATGCTTCTGAATCATTGGCTTCACTCCGGCATAGAATCTCGCCCCGCGGCTCCCAGCCGATCCCGAGGAAACTTCCCCTGAGGGAACCAAACATTGATGGTTCGATTAGCCTTCGCCCTATACCCAAGTCGACGAACGATTGTCGCCAAGACATCAGCCGCGGCCCCACCGCAGTTTCTCTCGGCCGCCCCGCCGTGCATAGTTCACCATCTTTCATCCGGACAGCATGCCTCACTCAACCCTTCGAAGATCAAGGCCTGGCCGACGGCACCCTCGAGGATCCCGCCATCGCCTTCCCACGCCCACGGTTTACTAGCCCGCTGACCGCACACATGTCGACTCCTTGGTCCGTGTTTCAAGATTCGGTCAAATGGGGCTCCACCGGCCGACGCCATGAGCGCAGATCAGTCACACGCCCGGAGGGCGGCGCCGCATTCCACGATCGAGGCGACGACGCTCCACCTGCATGACTACAACCCGGCTCGGGTCGCCCCAAACCGCAGCCACCCGCGCCCGAGTCGATCTACGACCTACGATCATTGCCCACATCCGACCGAGGCGCATCGCCGGCCCCCATCCGCTTCCCTCCCGACAATTTCAAGCACCCCTTGACTCTCTTTCAAAGTCCTTTTCATCTTCCTCGCGCACTTGCTCGCGACCTGGGCCTCGCCTCGTATTTAGCCTCGATCTCGAATTTACCGCCCGAATAATGATTCCCAGAACAACCCGACTAATGACAGCCGCCGTGGTGCGACAGGTCCCGCACGACTGTGGCCTCAATTCTCCTCCTACGCCTTCCAGGACTCGCACGGTGAGGACGCCTCCAGACTACACCTGACTACGGACCGCCCGACTCTCAAGCTCGGGCTTTTCCTGCCGTCGCTACTAAGGAATCCTTAAAGTTTCTTTCCTCCGCCATTGATATGCTTAAACTCGCGGTGTTCCCCGCCGACCTGGGCTCCGCCGAGGTTCTCGCACAGCCTCAGCCCACGCTGCGCCGCGCCCCATGGAGATTCCTCCTCCTTCCTCCTCCGACGAGGGGAAAGGATCGTGGGTTCGCTTCAAAACCACTCGCTGTCGAGGCGTGCATCGCCGCGACGATTTTTAACCAACCACGACGCGATGTTCCATGGGAGGTTAACGCCCGCCTAACCTGCACCCCTTACTTACGGAAAGCGCGGCGGGCGACGTGTGCGCGACGCCTGGGCAAAGCGTGCTCGACCCATCGGCGTCGCGCAACTTGCGCTCAAAGACTGATGATTCATGGATTCCTAGAATTCACACTAAGTATCGCGATTTGCTACGTTTCATCGTAGCGCGAGCCTAGATATCCGCTACTTCAGCTCGCCAGGAGTTAAACGACCACGCCTTTCCCGTATTCCGCGACCGGGCGATTTCCGATGTTGTTTCGCGGTATTTTCTCGCGCTTTCCACGGTTCGTTGTTGGATCTGGGAAGGTCCCGGCAAGACACCCCCATGCACTCCAGGGCAAGAGGGAGGTCGCAGTACCCACCGATCCACGAGCTGAGCTGGAGGGCTCACGCCCGCTCCGCCCTCGACAAGTTGTTAAACAACGCGGTTCACGGTCGTTCTACGATAGGTTCGACAACGATCCTTCCGCAGTTCACCTACGTAAACCTTACGATTTCTCCTTCCTCTAAATGATAAGGTTCGATCTCTCGCGACGTCGCAAAGCGCGAACCGCTCACTTCACGCTGACCAACACTTCCACCCGACCATCCAACCCAGAGGAGCGACGCGGTGTACAAAGGGCGTGGATCTAGTCAACGCGAGCCGATGACTCGCGCTACTAGAATCCTCAGGCCACCTCAACAATTGCAACACCCATCCCCATCACGATGAAATCTCAAAGATTATCCGCCCTCGTCGCCCAAGGCTATGCACTCGTTGGAATACATCGCGTAGCGCCGCGGCGGCCCGTAATAACACCCAAGGGCATCACAGACTGCTATTGCCTCAACTTCTCGCCTGCTTTACTCATATACCTCTAGTAGTTTCGGTCATGAGGATCACCTTCGCATACTAGTTAGCAGCCGAGGTCTCGCTCATTAACTAATTAATCGTGACAAATCGTACTCTCCACCAACTAAGAACGGCCATGCACCACCACCCATAGAATCAAGAAAGAGCTCTCACCACTAATCCTTACTATGTCCGACTGCAAGTTTCCCTGTTGAGTCAATTAAGCCATGCGTTCCACTCCTGTGGTGCCCTTCCGTCAATTCCTTGCTTCAAATTTACACCATACTTCTAACCCAAAACTTTGATTTCTCATAAGGTGCCAACGAGTCCCAAAGCAACATCCGCCGATCCCCAGCCTGCATCAAGCAGGTTGAGACTAGACTTCGTATCTCGATCGCCTTCGAGCCCTCCAACTTTCGTTTGATTAATGAAACATCCTGGCAAATGTTCAGCTGTTCTGCCTTTCATAACCACCAAAATTGACCATGAAATAATGCCCCGACCACCTCGCAATCATTACTCCGATCCCGAAGGCCAACACACACAGGGACCGAAATCCTATGATGCTATCCCATGCTAATGTATCCATAGCGAGGCTTGCTTTGAGCACTCCCACTTTCCAAAGTACAGCACCGGGAGGCACGACCCTGGCCAGCTTAAGACCAGAGCGCATCGCCTAGGGCGGGACAAGAGGATCCGGCACACCGTAAGGCGGACCGACCGACCCATCCCAAAGTCCAACTACGAGCTTTTTAACTGCAACAACTTAAATATACGCTATTGGAGCTGGAATTACCGCGGCTGCTGGCACCAGACTTGCCCTCCAATGGATCCTCGTTAAGGGATTTAGATTGTACTCATTCCAATTACCAGACTCAAAGAGCCCGGTATTGTTATTTACGTCACCTACCTCCCGTGTCAGGATTGCAATTTGCGCGCCTGCCGCCTTCCTTTGGATGTGGTAGCCGTTTCAGCTCCTCTCCGAATCGAACCCACCACCCGTCAATACCATAAGAGCCACTATCCTACCATCGAAAAGTTGATAGGCGTATATTCGAATGATGCGTCACGCACGATGGCCGTGGCGATCCGGTCGAGCCATCATGAATCATCAGAGCACCCGCATAGCCCAAGGCCGACCTTTATCTAATAAATGCATCCTCTGTAAGGTTCCGGCTCATGCAGACGATTAGCTCTAGAATTACTACTTCGCTATCCGAGTAGCAAGTACCATCAAACAAACTATAATGATTTAATGAGCCATTCAAGTAGCTTCACAAATCGAATTAGTTCATACTTACACATGCATGGCTTAATCTTTGAGACAAGCATATGACTACCGGGCAAAATCAACCAGTAGCATTCCCAGGCAACGCCTGAATCAAGATGCGCCTACCCTAGACCACAATGGGTGCCTGAGGGCAAAGCAGAGCCGATCGCGACATACGCTGTTTAGCGATGAACGCTTGCTCGCACAAGGTGATCATTAGATCCTATGCCCGTGTTAAGGTTCCGTGATCCGAGAGCACGAGCCATCATCATGGCCCATCAGGAAACCTCCTTCGCATGGTCACACGCATAGGAGTACATGGAGCACGATGATCGCCAGAAGGTCCACTCGCCCCATGAGCAGCTGGGGATGGAGAAAGGCAACATTCGAGAGAAAATTCCATCGATCGGGAAGGCAACACAGAACCATTATTAAGCCGATGCCCAAGGCTTGATTCAAGCGCTTTGTAGCTAGAATGAGGAGGGACGTGGGGCAATAGTTCGTTGCACGAGCAAGGAGCCTACCAACCCACATTACCCAAACACCACTCACACGCCATCAGGTTGACTTCAAGATGCACCACACACCGAACCGTGACTAGTTGCGAGTTGTCTCCTAAGAAGCACACCTGGCAACAAGTGATGCCTTTGTAGTACCATTGTAGGCATGAGAAGAATGATAATACTATTTCCAAGCAACCGAATAGTTGGTCAAGAATGTATTATCGTTTCAGACAAAGAAGATTGCAAGCCTATGTGTCTAAGCCACCATGTCTAGGCAATGAACTATGCCGAGGCACCGTGTCTAGGCATGGCATGGTACTAGGCCGAGGCAACATGTCTAGGCATGCACTCGGCCAAGGCACCGTGCCTAGGCATGTCATGGCACTAGTCCCAGGCACCGTGCTTAGGCAAGGCACTAAGGAGAGGAACCGTGCCTAGGCAAGGCACTAAGCCAAGGAACCTTGCCTGTGCAAGGCAATTGTTCAAGGAACCTCGCTTGTGCAAGGCACTAAACCGAGGAACCACGCCTAGGCATGGCATCAAGACCATGCCTAGGCACATGCACTTGCCGAGGCTTCATGCCCAGCATGCACTCCAGTGACATAGCACCGTGCCTAGCCAAGGCACTGCTTCGAGGCAACTATGCTAGGGAACGAGAGGCATGAAGCCAGAATGCGGTGAACATCCGTCTGATAGCTCGGGAGGCCAAGGGCAAGGCAAAGATCGCCTAGCAAACGAGCCGACAAAGATCTACGGGAGCCAAGAACGGATCACTGCTCCAACCGCACAGCACCCGATGTCGAGGACTCGGGGGTGGCATATGAGCACGCCCACGCCACAGGCATGGGTGTGTGCACGCCGGGGCGCACGAAGCAACGTGTCAGCCATGGCAATCGCTGCCTACAAGGCACTGCCGGCGCACCATGCTCAGGTGTTACACACTCTAAAGTGCTTCACCGAGCCTGCACCGAGAGAGTGTGCCGTGGAGAAAATGTGCTACCGGGTTTGCGAGGAGAGTCCGTGAGGACAATGAGGTCGGCACGAGCGCAATGAGTGGTTTCAATGCTTCGTGGCGAAAAGGGGGTATGAGAGCAGGGACCACTCTTAGAGCGAGTGAGTTTCGTCTGTGAGTCATGCACTAGGATGGGGTAGTCGCCCGCCCGCACAAACTCGGGCCTAAGTCAAGCCGCTTTCTCCCGATGAGCCCCCAGCAGGCGAAACCAAATAACATAGCACATGAGATTCAGCCTGAATCATGGAGGTATAGATGGATTGGTGTTAGATATACGCCCATATGTCGCTGAGGCCTCGACCAAGTGCTATTCGAACAAACGGACAATGCCCTGAGAGGCACGGGAACTCGCAGAATGGAGTCTCACCTCTGGCCAGAGCATGGCCCAAGATGAGAGATGCCTGCAGCACGTAGCTCTGGGTGTCATGGTGCGGAGATTACGCACCAAGCAATACACGAGCGATCGATCGTTTCGAGGCATCGCGCCAGAATGAGTCTCGTCTATAACAATGGCGTATGAGTAGCGCCGCTGAGCTGAGCCCTGAGCGCGGAGCTACGCTTACACACATTAGAGACACCCGTGGAGGCAAGAGGTGAGTGTAATGCACGAGCGGCTGCAGGCCTCAGCGGCCTACGCAATGAAAGCATGCTGGGAGGGCCACTGAAAGATACCGACCAGCAAAGAGAGCAGTCGCCGCATGCATGGTGTCTCGGGCGGGTCAGGCTTCGGAGTCAAGTAGCAGCCCGAGAGCATTTGTTATGCAGCAAAGGCGCGAGTCGCACCCAGCGCAAAGGAGAGGCACGCGAGATGTGCCAAACAGGAGCAATGTCGAGAAGATACGCTGTAGGGTTAAGCGGGTCGGTGCCTTGCGAGATCTAGCTCGGACATGGGATGGAGCGACTATAAGAAAGTCGAGGACAATCCAATGAGAAAGGATCGACAGAGAAGGTCGGTTGCCCACAGGCTAGACGCCACACGCCGGGCCTTCCGAAAAAGAGCGGTGATACAGATCGTGAGCGGCCGGCAAGGGAATTGGCTGCACAGCTGTCGAGAGCCGTGTTACCCATGTGTCCCGTGTCGAGACCAGTCGAGAGCCGTAGTTTACGGCCGCTGTGAGCGAGAGATGGCTGTCGAGCTAAGAGATGGTCGCTATAGCAAAAGAGTTTAAGGTGTCGGGGCCGCGTTAGGCTTCAAATATGAGGGCGCAGAGGATTGAACTCCGCTTATCGAGGCTCGAGAGCGAGTCGTCGAAGATTCTTAAAAAGACGCCGAGTGACGGCTTAAGAGGAATCCAAGTGATCGCAGGGGGGACTGCAGTGGAATTGTTTCTTGAGTCCGAGAAAGAGGGGAGTTACCCTTGAACAAGAGTACATGACCGTATGGGTAAGGAGTGCCTCACCGCATGATCGAGAAGCAAGTGGGACGAAGCACCTCGTTGTAAAGCAAAGACATGACCGAGGCAAGTGGCTCCTACTGTATGTCGACAATGAGACAAAGGTAGTTACACTGCTGCAAAATAAGAGGCTGAGATGAAAGGCCTCAGAATGGAGTAGAAGCAAGAGTTGGGCGAGTTAGCCACTTGCTCGGTCCTAGAGCGAAACATCAGAGGGATACTCAGGGAGGCACGAGCTTGAACACTGCATCGCCTCTCATGACAAGAGTGGTCGAGGGACATGTAAATGGGAACCAAGTATGGAGTCCTATGGTGCGTGGTTGCACGACAGACCTAGCTTGACAAAGGAGATAAAGCTGGGAGAGAGCGAGATAGCCTACATGCTCGCAGGAATTGTGTGGGCGTGGGGAAAGAGTTCCTCAAAGATCGAAAGTACCCGAGGTGACCTACGAATCAGAGACGACAAAGAGATCAAAGTTTTACCCTGACACTTGTTTCGTGGACCTGTAGAGGCAGGAGAAGTGAGTGGCCAGCAGGTACCGAGTTGCGTTCGGGACGTAATGTTTCATTGGGATGCATTATCAGCAAGTGCTTCACCGGTAAAGCATCGGGGCGTCAAGTTCAAGAGGATCGAAAGCTACTGGATGGTGAACCTCTAGAGGGAGGTATGAACTACCCGGAGAAATAAAGCAGAGATGTCTCTGGGGACTCGATCCAATGTTGAGGAGTTCCTAAAGCACATGGTAATGATCGAGAGGTGATCGACACTCAGAATAAGGAATGTTATGTTGATAGAGAATCAAGATGCATTAAAGGATGAAGAACAAAGCCGATTGCATGTCGAGATAGTGTGGAGGAATCCTTAAAAAGATGGGATGGATGAGTCAATCCCTATCTTCGCCTAATGGCATCGAGTCTTCGGAATCGGCGAGGGGTTCTATCGAGAACAAATGGAAAGAGTTCGCCATTGTAATAAATGATATCAACGTGGTTCGGTGACTGACAGTCGATGAACTTTGAAGATAGCCTACGTGGCAAAGAATCGATGCTGAGTAGAGTCATGTGGAATGGCTTGCTATCGCTTTGAGATGACGACCGACAATGGATTTCGTGAGGAGCCCGATAAAATCATACGCCAAGAGAGCCAGAAGCTCTAAAGTCCTCTTGCTAGGAAATGGAGGCAATTATGAGTCCGATCTCACCCGCACTTGAGCTGGGAGAAGATGAATTCCCCCGTGTGAGAACAAGACCATCAGGAAGCTTCACAGAGGGTACTGGAAGTTGGGGAGGATGCCCATTAAGAGAACCCGTGATGGCTAGTGGATTATGATCTTAGTGTGGTGCTGGAGTACTGCAGAGAGAGGAGATCAACAGAGACCACGAGAGAAGTGGTGAACATCCGTGTGATAGAATGTTCGAAGAAAATTGGTCGTTAAAAGAAGTGTACAACTCCCGTATGTTAGTGGAAGCCTCAGGAGAGATTGGAGCTACAATAAGGAGGACCCAGGAGTGTGGGTGTATCTTTAGATCTTAGATGTCACGCTCAACACAAGGAGATACACGCTTAGTTGCAGAATAAGGCGCATGAGTTGGCGCATTACTCTCGGGGGCCTTGGCGGAGCGTGGTTGGGAAGACCGAGTCTATTGGAGTTTTAGGCGTCCGTGACCAGTGAAGTATCAGTTGAAGACATGGGATCAGAGTTAACTTTATCAGGAGAACAAATAAGAGGACAACAGTGAGATTCTGCATTGTGGGTGCGAGGCTGTGACGTCTGAGCGCGTAGAGAAGCCTCGTGAAGAAGATGTTTGGACTGGCTGTGGTAAGGGAATTACTCGCTCAGTATAGCAAAAAGCGGAGTGTTTACTAGGATAGCTAAGTATATGCGAAAAGGACGATTACTTTCGGGATGCTTAGAAATTGAGCATAAAGAGGTTTAAGTATTTGCTCTGATCTCCCCACCGAACGTCCCCTGTGCCAGTATAACAAGAGAGACCTTTAGTACGACAAGAAGAGAAGACAAGGAAGACTGAGGTGGCTTAGAAGACCTTGCACGAGGGCGTGCAAGATTTGAGCTGGGAGAGTTTGTTACACACTTCAAGGCGGTCGACCGGAGCCAATCGAGAGTGTGCCGTGAGAAAATGTGTCGATTGGCTCATAGCAGGAGAGTCCGTGGAGGACAATGAGGTCGGCAGATGAGCGCAATGAGTGGTTTCAATGCTCGTGGCGAGTGGGTATGAGGAGTAGACCACCCAGGAGCGAGCGAGCCTGTCTCGTAGTCATGCACTAGATTCGGTGTCAGCTCCGCCCGCACAAACCGGCCTGAGCCGGGCCGCTTCGGGCGAGCCCTAGGCGTAAGGTAAACCAACCAACATAGCACATGAAAGATCCAGCTCATCCGCGAGGGGCAAGATGGGATTGGTGTTGAGATATCGCCCATATGTCAGCTGGAGGCCCGACAAAAGTTATTCGAACAAACTGATTTAATGCCTCGAGAGCATGGGGAACTCATAAGAATGGAGTCTCTACCTTCTGGCCAGAAGGGGCCGTAAGGATGAGAGATGCCTCCGCAAGATGCAGGGCTGCGTCAGAAGTGAGACATGCACTGCGAAAAGCGAGTGATCGAGATTGCTTCTCGGGAGGCATCGCGCCCCAGCCGGAGTCTCTGGGTCTATGAACGGCGTATGAGTAGCGCGAGCCGGAGCCCGAGCGTGAGCTTAGCGCTAATATTAGAGACACCCTTGTGGAGGCAAGAGGTGAGCGTAATGCACGAGCGGCGGCCAGCCTCGTGGCCTACGAATGAGCATGCTAGAGGGCCATTGAGATACCTGGACCTTCGCAAAGAGAGCAGTCGTCGCATGTATGGTGTTCCGGGCGGTCAGGCTTCGGGGAGTCAAGTAGCAGCCCGAGAGGCATTTGTTATGAGCAAAGGCGCGAGTCGGCAACGAGCGCAAAGGAGAGGCACGCTAGATGTGCCAAACAGATAAAGGTTTCCAGAAGATACGTTGTAGGCTGAGCTGGCCAGCCCCTACAGATCTGAGCTCATATTGACGAGCCACTATAAGAAAGTCGAGGACAATCCAATGAGAAAGGATCGACAGAGAAGGCCGGGTCTAGCAGGGGCGACGCCGCACACGCTTGGGCCTGAAAAGCAAGGCAGGACACTCAGCATGCACTAGGCCGAGGCATCGCGCCTAGGCATGCACTAGGTGAAGGCACCATGGCTAGGCATGCACTAAACGGAGGCACCGCCGTGCCTAGGCGAGTGCCCGTGCCTAGCATGAACTAGGCCAAAAGGACCGTGACTGTGCCGTGCACTGTCGAGGCACTCCCGCACTAGGCCGAGGCACCCGTCCAGCATGCACTCAGGCCGAAGCACCCCCCTGTCGAGGCATGCACTCGGCCGAGGCACCCTGTCGAGGCATGCACTAGGCCGAGGCAACTACGCCGTGCAAGAACAGGCCTCAGGCACCCTCAATGTAGGCATGCACTGTGCCGAGGCACCCCGTCTAGGCATGCACTACAGCCGAGGCACCCGTCGAGGGATGCACTCAGCCGAGGCACCCCGTCGAGGCATGCACTCAGGGGCCGAGGCACCCCGCCGAGGCATGCACCAGCCGAGGCACCATGCCCGTGCAAGGCACTGTGCCGAGGCAACTTGTCGAGGCATGCACTGCCGAGGCACCATGCCCTGTGCAAGGCGGGAGTAAATGAGGCACCAGAAACAGTAGTACACAGTCGGTAACTGCTACGCGGCACTAGGCCGAGGCACCATGTCTAGGCAAGGTACTTAGGCTCGAGGCACCCATGTCTAGGCAAGGCAATAGCCAAGGCACCAGCGCTCAGTAAGGTATTCAGCCGAGGCACCCCGTCTGGGGCATGCACTGTGCCTGAAACCCGCACCAGTAAGGCACAGTCGGTGGCACCATGCCCGCAAGGTACTTCAGGCACCGCGGCCTAGGAGGCATGCAACCAAAGCAGGCAACGTTGGAACGAGGGGCATGCCTTCGCTCAAGCAACGTGGGCAACGTGGGAACGATAAGATGCTCGTAACGTGGGGAACGTCCGTCCATACTGGGCAAACATGGGCAAGATGGCATCTTAGGCACCGCAGTCGACAACGACCGCGGAGAGCAAGCACCGGGTCACTGGTTTAAACACCAAGAATCTGATGTCAGCTCATGGTGGCATATGAGCACGCCCATGCCACGAAAGTGGCATGGTGTGTGCACGCCGGCAAAGACGCGGCGTCAGATGTCAGCCAGGCGCCGCTGCCCATAGAGGCAACCACCCCTTAAAGGAGCAATATGTTTTTCGGGAAAAACTGATACCTACACACGCCGCGTATACATACGCAAATTGTTCGTTTTGATTTAGTCCCGCGTGTGATTCTCTTTATAATAATTATATGAATGGCAGAAAAAAAGAAGAAAAAAATTTGACGTTAAAATATTTATTTTTATTTATTTACTAGAAAATAGGGAAAATAGGGAAAAATAGGAGAAAATAGTAAAATATTTTTAAATCATTTTCACGTGGGAAAATATTTGGGACCAGAATTGATCGATTTAAAGGAGAAATATTTATTTTAATTTATTTAACAAAAAATAGGCGAAAAATGAGGAAACAGGGAAAATAGGGAAAATAGGGGAAAAGAATTGATTTAAGATTTGACTACTGAATGCAATATTTTGTACTATAAATATTAATATTCATAATATTTTAAATGAAAAGTGATAATTTTAAATTTTTTTTTCTCTCTAAAATATAGGAATATAGGGAAAACACGGAAAAGGTATTGAAAAACATTTTGTCATGAGAATGATATTTGAACAATGAATGATAAGAAACAATGGAATAGAAACGAGCATGGTTAGGGAAGCGATTAAGGCATAGGTGCTTAAAGCCACCATTGCCTGCAATGGCACGAGGACAACAAGGGTCAGGCACATCAATAATGCCGTAGGCACCTATCAATATTGCAAATTTGCTACTTCTCGCACGATGGAACGGGTTACCGTGGCGTGGCATAGCACTAGGCCGAGTAAATTGTGGTGTCATGGCATGGTAATACACTGTGGCGAGGCCCCGTGGTGCGTCTGTGCATGACAAAGCACTGTGACCGAGGCCCTATGTCTAGGCATGGCATGGCACCAGCGCCGAGGCCCCGTGTGTCTGTAGTGCATGACAAAGCGCTTGAACGAGGCCATGTCTAGGCATGGCATAGCACTGTGCTCCAGGCCCCGTGTGTCTGTGCATGGCATGGCATAGCACTAGCCCGAGGTCCCGTGGTGTTCAGTGCACGGCACGCCATGCTCAGCCGAGTCCTCCGAGGCCCCACGCATGGCTCAGGGTAATGGCACAAGCATAGAAGATTCACCCCCGAGGCCCGCAGGCCCTGTGTGTCTAGGCGTATGCCATAAGATTCACCTCGAGGCGCCGAGGTCTCACAATCTAGCATGGCATGCTACAAGACTAGGGCCCGAGGCCCCGAGGCCCCGTGTCTGTGCAGCCGGAATGCCCATAGCACTGGGCCCCCCGGCGCCCGAGGCGCGAGGCCCTGTGTGCTCCAGCATTGGCATGCCATAGCACTGTACCCAGGTCCCGTGTGTCTAGCATGGCGTGCCATAGCACTAGCCCGAGGCCCCGGTTGTCTCTAGGCATGGCATGCCATAGCACTAGCCCGAGGCCCCCGTGGTGCTCCAGCATGGCATGCCATAAAGCACAGCCTCGAGGCCCCGTGTCTAGTGTGCATGGCACATAGCACTCAAATTTCGAGGCCCCGAGGCGCTGAGGCCCCAGAACCGGGCATGGCATGCCATAGCACCAGCGGAGGCCCCGTGTGTTCAGCATTGGCATGTCATAGCACGCCCGTGTGCTCCAGGGCATGGCATGCCATGCACTCAGCCCGAGGCCCCGTGTGTCTAGCATGGCATGCCATGCCACTAGCGCCTGAGGCCCCAGGTGTCTAGGCATGGCACATAGCACTAGCGCCGAGGCATCGTGTGTCTAGGCATGGCATGGCATAGCACTAGGCCGAGCCCCGTGTGTCTAGGCATGGCATGGCATAGCACTAGGCCGAGGCCCCGTGTGTCTGGGCATGGTGGCATGGCATAAAGACTGTGCCGAGGCCCCGTGTGCCCAGTACTGCATGCCATAAAGACTAGACCGAGGCACCGTGTCTAGGCATGGAATGGCACATTCATGATAGAAATAAACCTCAACCCTAAAAACAATAGCTAAACTAGGCGAAGCGACCCAGCATGGCATGGCATGGCATCAGGCCGAGGCACCGTGCTCAAGGCATGCAATTAGCCGAATCACCGGTCTAGGGCATGCCATGGCACAGCGCCAGGCACCACGCCGACCGCACGAGGCATGCCA
Organism: Tetrastigma voinierianum; assembly: GCA_016808115.1. Taxonomy (NCBI): domain Eukaryota; kingdom Viridiplantae; phylum Streptophyta; class Magnoliopsida; order Vitales; family Vitaceae; genus Tetrastigma; species Tetrastigma voinierianum. Next base: position 11,444 of record JAEQBH010009628.1, on the reverse strand, counting down.
AGGCACCAGGCCGCGCCACCGTGCCTAGGGCAAGCACCGGGTCGGCGCAATCGCCCTGGGGTGATACGCACTGTCGAATCACCGTGCCTAGTACGCCACGGCACAGCCGAATCACCGCAAGGTCGGCATGTCACGGCACTAAAGCCGAGGCACCACCGTGCTTAGCAAGCACCGGGCCGAGGCACCGTGCTCCGTGCCATGACACTCAGGCCGAATCACCTTGCTTCCAGTGGCTGCCATGGCACTACAGTCATCCACGTGCCTAGGCATGTCATGGCACTGTGTCGAGGCACCGCGGTTTAGGAAGCACCGTCGAGGCATCGCGGCCCAGCCATGACACTAGTCGACGCTCAGCCAGTACGCCATGGGCACTGCACCCAGTGCACCGTGGCCCGTGCCGCCATGGACACTAGGTCAATCACCCTTCGCCTAGGCATGCCATGCGGGCACTAGCCGAATCAATCGCAGCGCAGCATGTCACGGCACTGCCGAGGCACCGCGCTTGTGGGCAGTTATTACGGTCGAGGCACCGTGTTTGTGCGAAGCACATGGTCGAGGCATCAGCTCCAGCCATGACACTGGGGGCCTAATACCAGCGTCACAAGACTAGACCGGTGTTAATCATGCCCGTTCATGGCACAGGTCGAGGCACCGCGCCTGTGCCATGGCATCCAGGCCGAGGCACTGCGTCTAGCCATGGCACGTGCCGAGGCACCGTGCCTCAAGGCTGTCATGGCACTAAACGAGGCACCGTACAAGCATGCCTCAGACTCAAAGCCGAGGCACCTGCGGTAGGCATGGCATGTCACTTCAGTCATGGCACCTGTCTAGGCAAGGCATATGGCAGTGTGGTAATCTTTGATCAGGTGATGGTTGGCTATGGAATAGAAGACATGCACGAGCTCGAGAGGCGGCAGCACTGTGTCTAGGCAATCATTAGCGCAATCAGCTACCGAGGTATCATTTAGCGGCATCTGTATTTAACTGTCGCGCCCACATCGGCACACCGCACCCACCCTGCGTCGCGCGACTGCACCGAGAGCACCGCGCAGCACCCGCGCGCACCAGCCCAGCAACCGCGGCTCCAGCACGCGCTACGGCACCAGTCGAGGCACCGGCAGGCCCGTGCATGTCATCCAAGACTAGGCCCGAATCACCGTGTCTGTGCATGTCATACACTAGCCCAGCACCGTGCCCGGGCAAGCACAAGGCTAATCACCGGTTTGTGGCATGTCATGGCACTAGCCCAGCGCCGTGCCTGGTGCAAGCACAAGTCGAATCACCGTGCCTAGCATGTCGCGGCACTAGTCGAGGCACCGCGGCCCAGGCATGTCATGGCACTCCAGTCGAGGCACCGTGCCCCGCAAGACTCGTCGAGGCACCGTGCCTTAGGCAAAGCACTCGGGTCGAGCACCGCGCCCAGGCAAGCACTCCAGTCGACGCACCGCGCCCAGGGCATGTCACGGCACCAGTCGAATCACCGCGGCCTGCACGGCACTAGGCCGAATCACCGCTCAGCATGGCACTGGGGTCGAATCACCATGCCTAGGCATGTCATGGCACTAGGTCACTCATCGTGCCTAGGCATGGCACTAGGCCAATCAATCGTGCCCAGCACAAGACTCGCCGAATCACCGTGCTCAGCATGCCACGGCATCAGCCTAGCCGAGGCACCAGGACTAGGCATGCCACCAAGACTAGTCCGAGGCACGCCGGCCTAGGCAACGTGACCCAAAGCAAGGCCGCGGACTAGGCATGCTACGGCATCAGGGGCCGAGGCACCGTGTCTAAGCAATGGCCTAAATTTTTAGCACGTGTGGTGGCAAAGACAATATCATGAAGGTGAGGCGTGACGTGATAATGCCAGGGGTGGGGAGGAAGAGGTCGGCATGGCTCCAGCACAAGGACACCACACCATGCCTCGGAACGGTCTACCACTTGATCGAGGCAACATGTCTACGAATGGACGCAAGCACGACCGAGGCACCATGGCATACTCGCGTGCAAGCCGCCAGTCGTGGCCGGGTCCGGAATTCGCCATTTTGATTTCGAGCAAAGGCAATCGCGCCACCCAATCGCTTCATTCGCTAGCTTTTATTCCATACGATGCTTTATCCGCCGACCCGAAGATTCGCTCAACTGGCCATGGGCTTCCCGTACCACCCCGTAATCGCCTGCAACCTCTTGCTCCGAGGGATCGGTGCGGAAATCGCGTGGACTCCGCTCGAGGGGGAGGGACTAATCTGAGCGACATGTGGCTGAATCTCGCGGATCGGCAGCAAGGCCACTCGCTCACTTACAATACCCGCCGCGCATTTAAGTCGCCCGCAAAGGATTCACCCGTCGCCCAGCCACACAGCTCAAGGCGGCCCACACTCCGCTTGTCCACCGCGAGGACCCGACCAAGGACACGTGCCTCTCGAGTCGAGGGCCCCCACCGGTGGTCGGCACCTAGCGACGGCGCACGCTGCCGCTTCTAGTCCTGGCTCGACTCAGGCGTCATCATAATCCGTCATGACTCAGAGCTTCGCCACATCGGGTTTTTCAAACTGCCGGCGACCAATTGTGCGAATCAACCCGCCTCGTGACCAGTCGACCACTATCGCGGCACCGCCAATCAGGTAAAACCAACTCGCCTCACGACCCGTCAAACCCCGCCACGCTCCCTATCGGTAAGTGAACAATCCAACACTTGGTGAATTCCCCGCTTCACAATGATAGGAAGAAATGACATCTAAGGATCAAAAAGCAACGCCGCTTATGAACGCTTGGTCGCCACAAGCCGCTTATCCCGTGGTAACTTTTCGACACCTCTAGCCAAATTCAAGGTCTAAAGGATCGATAGGGCCACGCTTCACGGTCAGATCACCGGAAATCGTGAATCAAACGAGAGCTTTACCCTTTTGTTCCACACGAGATTTCGTCTCGCTGAGCTCATCTTAGACACCCGCGTTGGTCTTTAACGCACGTGTCGCCCACCAAACCCCCAGACTGACAATGTCTTCCTCGCCCGGATCGACGAGCGAGCGCGCCTCGGGGTCCAAAAGGAGGGATGTCTCGCCTCCGATTCACCTGAATAAGTAAAATAACGTTAAAAGTAGTGGTATTTCACTGCTTCCTAGCTCCCACTTATCATCCTACACCTCTCAAGCCATTTCAATAAAGCCTGACCAGAGTCAAGCCTCAACAGGTCTTCTTCTCACGGGCCCCGCCAAGCCCGCTCCTCAATGGTTTCGATAGTAGACAGACAAGTAAACTGCTAATCCATCTGCGCCACTAATTAGATGACGAGGCATTGGGCTACCTTAAGAGAGTCATAGTTACTTCCCAATACACCGCGCTTGGTCAATTTCTTCACTTTGACATTCGCAGCACCCGTAAATCACATTGGGCGTGAGCATCCGCAGTGGACCATCGCGAATGCTTTGTTTTACCCAGTCAAATGGACTCCCTCGTCCGCACTAGCTTCCGAGCCGACTGCTCGACGTCGTAAGTGCCCTGAGGGAGCCGCTCCCAGCCCGTCCCTACGGTCGCTGCGACCCGCTTCGCTACGGAGCGTACTCGAGTACCCAATCGACAAATGACGGCCCGGATCGGGACCCTGTCACTCGAGCCAATCCTTTTCCCGAGGTTACTGATCCATTTTCAGCCGAATTTCCCTTACCTAAGACTGTTCCATCGACCGCAGGTCGTTTCACCTTGGAGACTGGATGCGGTTATGAGTACGACAGCGTGCACTCCTATCCGAATTTTCATTGGCCGCCGAGGGCGACCTGACACCACGCCGACGCGGCGGTGCTCTTCCAAATTACTGGACCCTACCGGCCGAGTCAAGTTTCAGCGGGCGGTCGCAAACGTAAAAGATAGAATTTCCTGCAGGCCCCCGACGACGCCTCCTGACTCCCTAATCTGCTGGTCGCCAACGCCACGTCCCTGTCAGTCATCCCCGACTCCTCGATGCTCGCGTGCGCAGACGCCATCTGACGGGCTTCCCGTCCCAGATCGACTAACCCATGTGCAAGTGCCGCTCACATGGAACCTTCTGTGCCTCTCTCAAAGTCTCCTATTTGAATATTTGCTACTCACCAAGATCCGTGACTGACGGTCGCTTCTCCGCCGGCTCTCATAACCCGTTTCTGTGTTTTGCGGCGACCGCCGCGCCTCCCACTATCGAGGTTTCGCCCCGCCACTGGCCAGATTCGCTCAGGGCGCCCATCCATTTTCGGCCAGCTTGATTCTAAGCAGGAGTTGTTACACTCCCAGCGGATTTCGACTTCCATGACCACCCATCCCGCCTGTCTTAACCACAACACCCTCGGGTTCTAGGTTAGCCGTTAGCTAAGCAATCGTAACCCTAGCTTCCGGCTCATCCCGCACGCCGTCCCGGCTACCAAAACGGCCCACTCTGGGAGCTCTCGATTCCGTGGGCCCCATTCAATGAGCAACAGTCAGCCCTACCTATTTAGTGTTTGAGAATAGGTCGAGGGCGTCGCGCCCCGATGCCCTAATCACGGCTCACCTGATAGAACCGCCGCGGCTCTAAACACTATCCCGAGGGAAATCTCGTAGGGAACCAGCCTATTGGGAGGTTCGACATTTTCGCCCCTATACCCCAAGTCGACGAACGATGGTACGGCCAAGACGCTGCGGCCTCCACCAAGAGTTTCCGCTTCGCCGCCAGCATGAGTCACCACCTTCAACTACGCATGCCTCTCACCTGAACCTTCTGGGAAGATCATACCGGTCGACTAAGGCACCCTCGAGGGGGATCCCGCCGATCACTCACGCCACGGGGCTGAGCCACCGCTGACTCGCACACATGCCGAATTCTTGGTCCGTGTTTCAAGACGTCGCACTGGGGAACACCGCCGACGCCATGAGCGCACAGTGCCGGCACGCCGGAGGGCGGCGCCAGATTCTTACTACCGAGGCGACACGTCGTATAGACTACAACCAAGCCAACGCCACCAACCAGGCTTATCACGCCAGTCGATCATGACCACACCGCATTCAGCATCCGACCGAGGCATCGCCGGCCCCGCATCCGCTTCCCTCCCGACAATTTCAAGCACTTTGACTCTCTTTCAAAGTCCTTTCATCTTTCTCGCGGTGATTTGCTCGGCTTATCGATCTCTCGCCCGTATTTAGCTCGATCGACCACGCCGATTGGGTCAGATTCTAAAACAACCCGACCTTGGCCGACTACTGCATGACAGGTCCCGGCACGACGGGGTTTCACTTCTCTCCGCCGCCTTCCAGGGACTCGGGGTCCAGTCCGCCGAGGACGCTCCGTACCACAACTCGGACCTGGGCTGACCGCCCCGACCCCGGTCGGGCTTCCGCCCGCCGCCGCTACTGGGCGGAACTTTGTAAGCTTCTTTTCCTCCGCTATTGATATGCTTAAACTCACGGTGTTCCCGCCGACCTGGGTCGCCGAGGTTCTCAGCCTTCAGCCCCACGCGGGCGCCGCGCCCCACATGGAGATTCTCCTTCCTCCTCTGGACGCAGGGGGAAGGATCAGGGGTTCGTTTAAACCACCGTCGCCTGTGTATGTACCGCGGACGATTTTTTAACCAACCACTCTGACGCGAGGCTCCATAGAGGTTAATGTCCGCCTTAACCCGTGCCCTTACTCTGTTAGCGTTATAATAATGGGGCGCGACGCCAGCAGCAGGTATTTCATAATCGACTTACGCCAAAGAACTTATGCTCAGCACTCTGAGATCACTGATTCTTAATTCACACCAAGTATCGTGATTTTCGCACGCCTTCATCGATGCGAGAGCCTGATATCCGCTGTCAGATTGTTACAGGAAAGAACGACACGCTTTCCTTAATTCTGGACTCCGGGCGACGGATGGCGTTGTTTCGCTAGGATTTTCCTCGGGCGCTTTTCCACGCCGGTTCGTTGTCGATCTAGTCCCCTATGAAGACACCACCCCCATGCACTCCAAGTAGGAAAGGCTCGCGAGGCCCACCGATCCATCGAGATTTGAGTGGTGGCCTCACGCTCGCCTCGCCTCGACGGTTGTTAAACAACGGTTCACGGTCGGCCATAGGCCCGACACGATCCTTCCGCAGGTTCACCTACTTAAACCTTGTTACGACTTCTCCTTCCTAAATGATAAGGTCTGGACTTCTCGACGCCGCAGCGCGAACCGCCACGCGCCGCCGATCCAACACCACCCGACCACCAACCCGTGAGGAGCCGACGCTGTGTACAAAGGGCGGACGAGTCAACGCGAAATGATGACTCGCGCTACTGTGAATTCCCGTCAGCACCAACAATCGTAATGATTCATCCCAATTATGAAGAAATTCTCAAAGATTGGCTCCGCCTCGTCTACCAAGGCCATAGACCCGTTGAATACATCGTTGTAGTCACAAGGTATGCCCGTAACATCTAAGGGCATCACAAGACTGCTATTGCCTCAAACTCCTCGCCTGCTCTACCATACCTCTACAGTTTCACGCGAGGATCACTCTTCGCATAGCTAGTTAGCAGCCAGGTCTCGCTCATTAAACTTAATTCAACTGCACAAATCGCCTCCACCAACTAAGAACTACCCATGCACCACCACCCATAGAATCAAGAAAGAGCTCCTCGGGCCCATTAACTTACCCGACCTGTAAGTTTCCCGTGTTTCAGTCAATTAAGCCGTGCTCCACTCCCGCGGTGCCCTTCCTCAATTCCTTTAAGTTTCACTACACCATACTCCCCGAACTCCAAAAACTTTGATTTCTCATAAGGTGCCACAGTCCTAAAGCACATCCGCCGATCCCGGCTCCGCGATCGCTTACGGTCGAGACTGGGGATCGTGATCTCGATCGCCTCAGCCCCAACTGCTCGACACGAAAACATCCTTGGCAAATGCTGCAGCTGTTCGTCTTTCCCAAATCCAAGAATTTCACCTCCGACTATGAAATACGAATGCCCCGACCGTCCTCAATCATTACTCCGAACTCAAGGCCAACACAATAGTAGACCGAAATCCTAAGGATGCTATCCCATGCTAATGTATCCATAGCGCAGTTTGCTTTTGAAAGCACTCTAATTTCTTCAAAGTAACAAAGACTGAGGCACGACCCTACGCTTAAGACCAGAGCGCACGCCTGTAGGAAGGGACAAGAGGACCGGCAGACACCCGTAGCGCTGGGATCGTGGATCGACCCATCCCAAAGTCCAACTACGAGCTTTTAACCGCAAACAACTTAAATATACGCTATTGAGCTGGAATTACCGCGGCCGCCGGCACCGCACTCTCGCTTCCTCCAATGGATCCTCGTTAAGGGATTTAGATCAGACTCATTCCACTACGACTCAAAGAGCCCTGCACAAGTATTTATTGTCACTACCTCCCCTCGCGGTCGATCGGGGTACCTCACGCGTCGCCGCCTTCCTTGGACGTGGGTAGCCGCTTTCGTGCCCCTCCTAATCGAACCCTAATTTCTCCGTCACCAATACCATGGCAGGTGTCACACGCCTCTTTGCTCGCGGTGCGCGCCTAGAACTCCGCGAGGCCGCCTTCGATGCCCTCTCACTAGTCTCTCGAACACAAGGCTTACCCGGCACTTCTCTCCCCAACTCCTCGCATTTTATTAGCTACTAAAATACAAGACAATTTCGCATAGGCTCCCACACCTCGTGGCCTGCTGCTTTCTGTGGATCCAACTCCGTAACATAATGAATTAACCAAGCGAAAGCATCACAGTCTCTTGAGAGATAGGGATGCTCATGGCAATCCTAAGACAATAATGACTAAGAGTCCTACTTAACTCTAGTCTTCAACCAAAGAAGCTGAAGACAATCCTTCCCGCATTAGGAGTCCCGACTCGAATGGAAACTCCTATACGCCCACACGATTCCCACCACGAGCAGGAGTCCTCCCGCCCAAATGAGTCCTGGCTCTCGCTCAGAGTCTTCCCCGCCCGAGAGACCTTCCCGCCTGTGAGTCCAGCCCGCCAGTGAGTCTTTTCCCCGCCAGATGAGGAGTCCTCCCATTGAGTTCTGATTCGCCAGAGTCCCACGCATAAGACCCTGAATGAGGAACTTGCTCGTGACTCCTGGACAGATGCCGCCGCCCAAGGCTCTCCGCCCATAAATAGCCGACATTCCCGCCCCACCGATTCCGTTTGCCCCAAGTGCCACACCCCAGCCCCCTCTAAGCCGTGGAGTGCCGTGACCCACCGCGCGTCCCGACCTGGAGCTTCTTGCTTGCTCTTCCCCTCATGTGCGTGCTTGCTCACGCTCAGGCCTCCGACACATGTTTTCCCAACTCGCTTCGCTCGTCTCTCAGCGCCATGGGGCCAAGGCAGTGCCTTCATGCCGCACGAGACTCGTGTTATCTAGTCGAGGGGCTGACAAACCCTCCCCCACTCGAGGTATTCAACGTCCTCGTTGACTTCCAACCGCGCATACTCATGATCCCGTCTTCAAACTGCCACACGTGAAGACTCCTTTTTCCCATCATTTCACCGACTTCCGCGCCCCCTTCCAATTGAATCAAGCACTTCTATCCACTTGCTTCCAGCTTCCCCATCTTCCTATCCTGGCAGATGCTTGCAATCTCTTTGTGGTCGAACTCGACTCTAAATCATAGGCGGGTTCCGCTTGCTTCGCACTCCGTCGACTAGATCACCGTGGATAAGGCTTTTGCAGCTTTACATGAATGCTCCGTAGCTTCAACCTCTCGGGTAGCCTTCAGCTTGTAGCCACGCTCCCATACGCTTCACAACTCAAAGGGTCCATCAGATTTCGGACCAAACCTCAAACTCGTTTATTCCCCGATCTTTTCCAGATCCGAGAGTTAATTTCAATGCAACCATCTCCCCTTGCTCAAATTCCCGAGGTCTTCTCGCTCCGCATACTTCTTCATGCGCCTACTCGCTCTTCTCTAGGCCGCTCGTTTCCATCAAGCAAATTCGGCTGAGACTTTGCAAACTCAGACGCAGCCCCGCTCACACTCACGCCCTTCAGTTGTTCAGAACCGCGACGTCCTGTGGGCGTACGTGGCCGAACCCTGATTGCTACCCCCAAAAGGGTCTCCATACTGGCCGAACTTCTCGCCGGCAGATTGTAGACAACCGAGCCGGCTCTGTAGTTCCAACCACTACTCGGCATTGTCACGGGCGGGCGCAAATACTCTTCCAAAGACTGATTCACTTTCTCCGTCCCGACCATCGGGCCTGAGGGTGATTCATGGCCGAGAACCGTGATTCCGTACCCCACATCTTGAACAAATTAACCTAAACTCCGCCCAGAAACCGCTGTGATCTCGATCGCTTACTATGTCTTCAGCATCCCAAAATGTTTACAACATCACAAGAAGATACACGCTTCTTCAACCGGACACTCACTGGCCTGGATTTAAGACAGCCAGACTTGGAAAACTCCGCTCTTACCACTCACTCAAATCGATCCAAGCCCTCTACTTTCTGGAAACTCCATCGATGAAGTCCGATAGACACCGCCATGGCTTCCCGAATGGATGTACTAGAATAATCCCGCTCCTTCTTCCGCCCTGGCCTTGTCAACTCGACAAACATGGCATGTCTTGACATAGGCTTGCACCCCCTTCCTTCATCTTAGGCCAATGAAAAGACCGTGCCACATCGCGCAGTTCTTCCTCTCCGGGTGACCACCATCTCAGATCATGTGTTTCCTTCACAGCCTCCCCGCCCCACTCGCTTCAAGGCACATATAACTTCCTCCTCCGGGCACAAAGAACTCATCTCTGCCAAGACGCTCGTGGTGCCATCTCTCACCGTCTACCAGCCTTTGACACGTTGAGTCTCGCGCAGCCTTCAAGCTCCAACCCGCTTTAGCCAACCTGAGCTTCACCCATCCTGTACATAACTTGCCACTTCCTTCCTATCAAAGCATCCGCCACTGCTGTGTCGAATTCTACTTGTGCACCCACACAAAATCAAAGCTCAAGAACTCTTGCCATCGAGCTTGCTTGCAAAGTAAAGCTTCTTTCCGGTTAAGAAGCGTGTTAAAATATCGTCAGCCACTACTACTTAACCTGAGTCCCCATCAAGTAGTGCTTCCAAGTCTCAAGGCAATGGATGACCGCAGTCATCTCTTTCTCATGGGCGCTGTACCTTCCGTCAGATTCAACTCACTCAAAGGCTAATGGATGCCCTCTGCATCAAAGACTCCACCTGTGGCCCCGTCCGACGCATCCGCACCTCCAAACCAACCACGCCCAAAACCAACACGCCCGAGCACTGATCTGGCTCCACGCCAACATCCATTCCCACTTCCTCTCTTTTTCAAAAGATCCGTGGAGAGCACCGCTATCTTCGAATGTACCCCAAGATGATCTTCGTGAAGAGTTTGTTAAGCCGAACGACGCAGCTTCACAATTGCCCAAATGGGCCATCTAATTGCCGCCACCTTCGCACTATCCATCCTTATCTCTGACTTTGAAATCAGTGGACCCGTAATCTGATCTCCTTGGCCTCAGCAAACTCACACTTCTCTCTTTCGACATACAACCTGGTTTCGCCTCGCCTCACTGGGCACCATCTGAAGGTACCACGGATCTCAGCCTGGGCCGCATCACTATACGTCTAAGGCACACCTGCCTAATGAATCCGTGAAGCCGAATAGGACATCATTCAACAGGTTACAAATGTGTAAGCAGAGCATTAGTCAAACCAAAAGGCATAATCAAAAATTCAAAACTTCCATACCGAGTTACACATAGTCTTTTCGCCCCTTCGCCCACGCCGCACTCGCCAATATCCCGATCGCAAGTCTAGCTTTGTGAAGTACTCTACTTTGCTCAATCGATCGAACAGCTCCGCAGCCAAAGGTATCGGATACTTGTTCTTGATCGTGACTTTATTCAAGCGTCTCTATCCACACACATCCGAAGCGTCCCATCTGCTTCTTCAAACAAGACCTGTCTATACATTGGAGGGTCGGGACCAGACCAAGATCCGAAGAACTCCGTCAATCGCTCCAAGAATCCTCTCAATCCTCGTGGACTCATCCGGGAGCAGGGAGCTTCGAGCAGTGAGGTCTCGACTCCTCGGCACGAGCCGATTCGATGATCCGTCCGCCCCTGCGCCTTCTTAGGCAACTCCTGGGAGGCATAACATCAAAGAAATCTCTCGCGCATGGGGCTATGGCATCCGGCACTTAATTTGCTCGTCCTGGGCTTGGTCTCGATCATCGCGCGACATATGTGCTCACCCTTCCTAAGGCCTTTTCTCGAGCTTGGGCAGGCGCATAAGGTCTTCTCAAGGTCTCTTAGCGCCACGATGTCGGCCACAAAGTAATGGCCGCTTCTCATCCATGATCAATACCATCTAAGTGCTGAACAAGGCTACCTCGCTCTTCGAAGAAATCGTTGCCTAATATGAAATCAAAATCATCCAAAGGAACACTAAGGAAGCTCCATCGACCTTCCAATCCCCATCCGAATCACATGTTC